>JAVSBT010241418.1:0-12827 GCA_033118115.1 Pharyngocirrus eroticus | reverse complement strand
CTGATATATTTGTCAACAATAGACAGATTCTGGTCTTGCAGTCTGTTACTAACTGAATTGGAATGTTGTGATTTTTTCCCTGCAATATGATTAAATTTTAATGTAATAACCGAATAAGGCTTCATAACTGAATAAGGATCTATAACTAACTAAAAATCTATTACTTAATAAAGTTCTAGAACTGAATAGGGGTCTTTAACTGAATAAGGATCTATTATTGAACAGATATCTATATGATGTGTTTTTATGTAGTATATCAGATTGCCTTTTGATATAACATATTAAAATAAATTACCTCTTTTGATGCTTGACTTGTAAGTGAAAATCATCATACTTAAAACAAGAAATACAGACAGATATCTCAAATCATGTGACACCACATCAATGAACCATTGACAAACTACAATGGACAAAGAAAGAAACTTTAATTGTAAACATAATTTCATCATTATATGAAATGTTACACTACCCTCCTCTTTTATCCAATATTTACACCTTTCCACGAAAATGTTGTAGGGCTTGCTAGATATACAGCATTCATCACCGTCATCATCATTGTATTATTATTATCATCATCATCATCATCATCATCATCATCATCATCATCATCATCATCATCATCATCATCACCAACAACATCATAATCATCTCTGTTCCTCAGGAAGGAGCAACACGAAGCATGTTTTAAAACAAAATAGCACGTTCATAATTGCTTATAACATAAAGAAAGTGGTGATTGAGGTTGTCTGATCAGTGCAGCTGCTATACTAACATTGTGATGTTTTGATTGTGAAACGCTGAGAGCCAAATTAGAGTCAATATACTCACACTCACAGGGCTAGACTCCCTTTTTCTTGAGTCAGATGACACTGATTTGGCCCTATACGAAAATTGACTTATATAACAGGACTATCTGTTATGAGTCAATTGGGATATTTGTGAAGAAAATTTAAATATCTTACCTTCAAAAACAGCTCTGAAAACATCAAGACCAAAGAAGACCAAGATGCAACCCAGCATGAGTGCCACCATGCATCTTAAAGGTGACATCATTCATGTCCGGTATGTTCGATACAAGAGTCAATAGATTTATGGAACCATCGCTTCAAATAAAATAAGTGTTGAGATAGCTTGTTGTGATGGCTCATAGGGTTGGACAGGGAAATGCATTAGGGGGAGGGGGTAACTTGAATGATGAAGAGCTCAGCCCATAACAGATACTGTACATGACATAATAATCATGATTGGAGGTTTGGATTGGGGGAAGGGGGTGTTGAACCAAATCGCCCCCCCCCCCCATTTATTGGCATTTAAAATGTAGAAATGTATGCACTAACCCAAGATTCGTCTATCACTCTATACTATAGTGTATAATCTGCAAGCTTGAGATTAGTATATTAGTTGTATCACTGATCACTCTAAAGTGTAGTGGCCTTTGTACTATATATCTACATTGAACCATGCATTACAGTATTCACTACACAATGACACCCCCCCCCCCCCCTCTCCCTTTCAGGAAAACGTCCTCTTACAGATAAATAAATGAAATGTCTTTCTACTACGACCCCCTTTCCTATGAAATTGTATAAAGTACACCTATTATCGTGAATATGAAGCTCGACTCTTACCATTGTAAGTAATGTATTTATTCATCAAAATGGATAGTTTATAGTGTTAACATTGTGACAGTCAGTCTAATTAAAATCTGTTAAATTCTTTTTTTGTCCAACTAAAAAGTAACAAAAGCAGAGTAATACCTAATACACAGTGACAGTCATCTATTCCCTGTCATGTCAACAACAATCTTCAACTACCTGTACAGATAAAAACTACCGAACCATATCGACACACACTATTATACTTCCTTCATCTATATAGTCAATGGATTCAGTCATTGCTAGTACAGTACACGTATACGTTCATTCTACACTCTTACAGTCGTACCGTGATATGTTGTGTTATTCAGTTAATATGGAGTCAGCACTAGATTAAAGGCAGGCTATATGCATTTAAACCTGTTATATAGTTAAGCAGGCTATATTCATCCAAACCGGTCATATAGTCTAGCTATCTGGTTGGTACACAAATCTTCCATCCCCCTTCTTTTCGGGGTTCTGCGCATTGGGCTCTACCCACTATACATGCAATGCCAGGTTATGTAATGCTACGGCGCCATTATCGCATGGTAATCAATTAAACACTTATGAAATGATGAATCGAGACAGATCGGTTTATGGCAAAAAGGGTAAAAATGTAACCATCAAGTTTTAAGTTGTGATTATTAGTTTTATTTTGATCCTGTACAATGTAGTATTTTGCCCCCTGGTGCCAGATGTAAGAAGTGAATGAAGACTAAATTTTGAAGAACAATAACATTAACTTAAATTCATGTGAGCCTTTCGGCACATAGGGACGCACATATATCTACAATAGCATTCCATTTCCTCCTATCCTTGGCTAGGGTGTAGGCTTCCATGATGCTGTTAATGCCACACAATTTGAGGTCTCTTGTTGTTGTTCTCCTCCAAGTTTCTCTGGGACGTCCTGGTTTCCTTTTGCCTTCTGGTGACCATCCCAAGGTGACTCTTAGGATGCTCGATGAGGGTCTTTTAAGAACATGCCCAAGCCAGTTGAGCCTTCTCCGGTACAGCATTTCTGTGACACTTTTCTGCTTGTGGTTGTGTAAGAGGTCTTTGTTTGGTATTTTGTTGGGCCATCTGATCTTTAATATTCTCCTGAGACATTTGGTTTGGAATCTTTGCAGCTTGATAGCATTTTCCTTAGTGATGTAAGAAGTGAATGAAGACACAATGTTGAAGAACAATAACATTGCTATGTATTTATGTAACTGGGAAATACAATGTGCTAACTAATGATTCAGACTTATTCTTGACAATAAGTAACAGATTTATCCAAGTAAATACTAGAAAAGACTGCTAGGGTAGTATAAAGCTTTTAAGTGAGAAAGAATTAATTACTATGAAAATATAATCAAACAATTAAACACTGTGTTGTGGTTTTGTATCTTATGTTTTGCACATTTTGTATGGTCATATCTCCTAGATATCTGGGTCATTTCACCTAGAAATCTGGGTTATGCCACAAGAAATCTGGGCTACATAACACAGCAGAGACTATGATAAGGAATGAACTTTCATCAATAGAAAAAAAAGACTCATTTTATTATAGTATTGCTTTAAATGGATGGAAAAATAGTAAAATGTGCTCATGGCAAATCAAGTATATTTTCCTATAATTAACTGTCAAAATACAGAAAGTAAATATTCTATGACACTTTGAAGATCTAAATTAAAACATGAAATAGACAAGTATATATTATGAGACTTTGAAATTTTCCAAATTAAGGTATGAAATATATTATGACACTTTGAACAGCGAAATCTATAATATTATGTAAAATATTCTATGACACTTTAAACATCTAACGTTTGACATAAAATAGTCATGATTCTATTTTCTCAACACATCAAGTGAAATAATAATGGCAGCCTTTGTGAAAAATGCAGTTGTATGGCCGTTTATGTAGCTTCCAATGTTTACAAGGGACGGAATTTTAGATGTTTCCGAATCAGTTTTTACAGTTACTTTTTCAGAAAACAAAATTATAAAATTGTTTGTAAGTCACTATGGTATATTTTTCTAGGCACACTCCTGCATCATGACTGGTGTTGTAGTGCCCCACATCTTAAGGGCATGAATCCTTTTGAGCAGTTTTCTTGGCTAAAGGTACAGAATGAAAACAAAAGTAAAATAATTATACAGTATGTTAGTGTTAACAAGAACAAAAGATACTCTTTAACAGGGCTAAACAAATCAATATAAAATTTAAAGTTTTAAAGTTTAAAATCAGAATCAGATAGACACTTTATAATTGGCAATTGAATTTACTGCAGAAATGTTTAGATGAGCCTAATCAGAACATAATATATTATAATTTTGGCTGTTTTGGTGGCCTATTAGAGGTTCAAAGCAGACATTTGGGTTTACAGTGTGTTAAATGCATTCACAGAAATATTCAGAGTGTTAAAAACAGGCTTTTGTTAATACTAGAGGTGTCAAAATATATTGGTGGCCAAATGGATAGGGTCGGTGAATGGAATTTAAGAAATACCATGTCCGATTCAGGGCCAAGGTATCTTGGTGTGTCAATCAAGAAGACACTTTATTCTCTATTGCTTCAGTGTTCCCTACTGTTGAATGATTTCATGAAGCTGTAGGACAGCAACCATAGATGAATATCTTCATATTTAGGTCAAGAATGATATTTTTTTTATATGGTTAACTGAATAGCTCATAAGACGACACTTACCATCAGGCTCATCCAAAGAAGGTTTTTTAAGATTGTCAAGACGTTTTTGAAGATCATCATCTGCTGCAGAACCTAAAAAAAAAAAAAAAAAGTATGTGAGTACAAACAACACTTCCAAAAGATTTTGACTGTCACATTTCAATGAGATAATGATTGGTAATCCTAATGAATAAACTTACTTGTGAATCACTAAATTAACATGTGGTATTGTTTACAATCTCTTATATATTTACATATCTTATTAAAATATCCTCATATTATGCTATAAAACAACCCCCTAACCTTATGGGATTGAAACCCCTTTATTGACTAATCCTAATGTATAGCATGAGTAAACTATGTAAAAGCATCACTTTTTACCTGTCGTAAGGTATGATTTGACAATATATGCCTGTTCTTCATCTATTAATGATTGACAAAAAAGTTCAAACTGTTCTTGACTTTTATTAGTCATCATCTCGACCAGTTTCGCCACACCCTTCTCGTGATGTCCATCATACCTTGTTGCATTCTGAAGGAAGATAATATTGAATTACAGAATTGTACTTCATTTGTTTGACATTATTTTGTAAATTAAACAAACAGATGGCCCTAATTATAGAGAATACTAGTATATTTTTAAAGATGTTTATAACCAATCAAAATGTTATTTGCAGATTAATTGAAGCAATGATCTACGACTCGATAGATATGATCAATATCCAAAATCATATAATTTCTTTACCTCTATTGCACCCTTTTCTTGGAAATTTATAACTTTTTTAGATATAAGTCTAGTCAGCAACCCATGTTGGATATCAATGTGTTCACTCAATTCTTGATAATTTTCAGTTAGAAGGTCTTGCTGCCATGGAGATAAAGCTGCCATCACTCTTTTCTGAAATTATTTATATAAAAACAAACTTGTCAAATCACAACTAAGAATTGTATTTTCATGACTTTGAAGTCCAGTAAACCATAGCTGGCTCCATCAAGTGCTTTGAGGTGTAATTGCTTGTCAGCAAATAAAAGAATACTTGTTCTTTGTCATATTTTGAAAACGAGTAGCTGCTTTAGTGGAAATAGAAATCCATTGATACAGAAAACCACAATATAAAGCTAGCTAGTATAATCTATGGAAATCAATATGTATTGCCTCATAGTCCGAGTCATAGACTTAGATTGAAACTATCCGCATATTAGTAGCATACAACCATCTATAGTGTTCCGCTTAGTAGTAGTATGAATCTTGCCGCAAAGTAGTCATAGCTTTAATGATAGTAAAGGGGGGGGGGGGGGGGGCTCGATGACTTGACATGAGGATTGTGAAATCCTGTGCAATGTTTCAAAATACTTTCATTTTGAATATGACTCATGGCCTATCTTTGTGTTTCAACATGTTGCTTTACCAACACTAGACAAGGTTATTGTTTAATGGGGCTACCAAATGTTTCATTCCAACAGAAGTGACCTGCTATATCTAAATACACACTGAACGAAGCGGGTGACTTGAGCAATGACCCATATAGCACAATAGTGAGGGGTTGTTGTATCTAGTATAATTGAGGTTGTTTTAGTATATTTGATTTCTATTAGAGCACTGTAGAGTTCACGTAACGTGTAACCCATTGCTGACTAGCAAGATGTTTGTTTTCGGTTAAATTCACCAATATACCGAGAATGAATTGAAGATTAACAAAACTATACCTCTTTTTAAAGCTTAGCGCCATGTTCCTAGGCACTACAGTACGAATGGCCGACGTTATAAAAACAATTCCTGCACCAAAGTGATAAATATATCATAATTATATCATTCATTATCATTATTGAAAGTTGATATTTAGAGAAAAAACACGAACAAGGCTCTTTCTGCATTTAAAAAACAAAATCAAAGCTTATCTTACCTTGTTTGAGCTCTTCTAAATGTGGACATAAACTGATGAAACACCCCTAACATGAGTTTCCCATAATTGACGCTTGGGATTTCCACCATGACAATGGAATGGTTAAGTGGTTATGGGGTTATATGGATTTCAGTGTTTCGCCTAGTCTTGTTACATTGATTTTTTGTTTGAATGCTTACTTTCACTATACATACTGTATATTCATAGTATGAAGTGTCCGTGTGCCTATGTTTCGATTTTTAAGGTTATGTGGAACAAAATCAAAAAGCATACTTTCACTATACATAGTACATTCATAGTATAATGTGTTATTTATCCATGCAGCCTTGATAAGCCTTCGTGCCTGGTAGTGATACTTGATAAAATTAGTTCTTGTACCAAAAATCAAGATTAAATGAATTTGTACTTGGTTACATATGCCTTTCATTGCAGCTCGAGCCGCATTCACAATGTACATATTATTGTATTTGCATGAATATAATAATATCATAATATTTTCATAAAACTATACAGGGTCCGAGAGGAAATATGTTTATATACCCAATACTGTTTGTATAAAGAAACTGAAACGAAAATAATAAAAGTAAAAGGCTTATTTCATATAATTATGATACCAGCATTTTCAGAATAGTGATTATAATTAAATAGTTATGATATAAATAGCAGAAATATATAACCATTTTAGCAATACATGCGATGTCTAAATTTGATGGATTTATTTAGCCTAATGCATACTATTGTGAGGAGGGGGGTGAATCATTCTCTGGGACTTGTATTATATCATAATTATATGAAATAAGCTTTCCCCCCCCCCCCTTCTCTAATGTATATTTTTTTGGCAAAAGTGAATGAAACAGGACAAGCTGAGAAGCTTTCTATATTTGACTGTACTTTCAACCCAAAGTGCACATATTCACATTTCAGTGGTACACACATTATCAACCATAGAGAGACAGGTGTAAAAGAAAAGGGGAAACCCCAAATGTGTATTGAACCATTCTGAGTAGTACACGCAGTAGTATTAATACCATGCTAGTATGATTCAGTTTATACTACACACACGACAATGGTGGTTTTAGAATTTTACAGTAGGACAGTGTGTGTTTATATACTTGATTTGATATAAGAGAAGAGTGGTAAATTTGAAATTCCGCAGGCTTTCTGTGAAGCATTTATGATAAGTTTGTTCTTAAAATATTATCAAAAAATTGACCAGGATAGAATATTATGCTAAAATATTCTCTTTTTTTTATGGAAAGGAATTAATTTAAAGAGAGTTCCATAAGTTTCTACCACATAAATATGTAGAATAAAAGATGAGGTTTCAAAAAATCCCTAAATCCGTCAAGAGCTAATGAAGGGTAGAATGAAATAAAATTCTAAATGAAATGTTATTGGACACTGATTATGTAAGGGTGTACATTGCAGAGTAAGAAAGAGTGAAGTGTTAAGCTGGGGGAAAATATGTATCATTACAAGCAATTAATGTTAGACAAACAATTGAACCACAGAGTTCATTGTATGTAAGGTTTTGCAACACTAAGTCTTTTCGAAGATTTCTAGCTAGTAATTGATTCGATTTTCCAGGGTTGCAGAGGGCCCCATGGAATAATAGGTTACAATCTTTGAATGAAAGTATCGATCATTTAAAATACAATACAATGCAGAAAAACTACATTCAAAACGCATTTAGAAAAGAAGCACTTTATTTGCAAAGTAATTGCATGTCAAATACATTATAAACAATAATGTAACACATTCCGGGCAAGGATATATACATTTTGAGTGTGCTCAAAAAGGTAAATAAGTATAATTGGAAGTCTTTCTTGGCAAGATTGTTTAGCCTTTACTAATCAATGAAATTCACCTGAAGGAACATCCCGAAGATCTTTATTACAATTAAAATTGTATTGAGTTATTCTCGAAAGATGAAGGATATAATTGTATAAAATGATGATATTAAAATGAACTGTATAGACGAACATTTCGTTTGAAATAGAGGTATCTTAAATGTAGGTTATTTTCATAGCTTTCAATCGTAAAAATACATGTCAAAAAAGAGTAATGTTTACAATAAATATATCACCATTATTTAATACATAGATGTAAACTTAATAAATTTCAACTTTTTCTATGCAAGCCAAGAATTAACTTACTTCTTTAATGCTTTCGAAAACAACCTGCTTTCTTTAATACTTAAAACTTAGTTCTCAAAATAAACGGATACATTTTACATGTTTCTTTTAAAACTTTCTTCACTCTGTATTATATTAAGTCAGGTGGGATTATATCATGGCAAATGCTATGCCATATTACAAAAGTATTCTTTGACCATAAACATATTAACATATCTCATATTCTGTAAGTAAGATTGCCATTCATAAAAGCTAGCTGATTTCGACATATCATGAAATCTTCTCTGATTAGAAACACATGTATAATTATGTTGAAGCCGTATTTTCACATGCACATAGAATTGATGATTATTAATAGTTCATCTAAATACCGAAATCAAAAAGTATTACATTATTTTCCCAATACAACAGACTAACACCTATAGTCCCTTCAAACCAAATTGTTTCACACAAATCGAAATGTCATTTAGTACTAAGACACCAGTTGATAAGATATGAACCTACCTGTAAAAACCTCTATTCCGTTTTTGTTTTTCTGTTTTTTTATCTAAATCTTTAGTTAAACACCTTGTTAAATTTTCTTTGACCCTTCACTGATTTTTTGAAGAACATTTTCTGAATGTAGCGTATTTATTAAATTATATCTATTCAAATCGGTCACATTTTAATCAGGATATATGCGCCCTAGGCACCAAAATCAAAGTAACTTGAATACATATAATGATATGATTTGTCATAAAATTGAATGATACATTTTCGATTTTTTTTTTTTTTTAGAATGATAAACATTCCATGGCACATGGCATTTTACTATTTTTAGCTTTATAGTTACAATTACAATAATGATAAAAAATGTACATACTTTAAAGGCTGCTTAGAGGTGATTACATAGGGAAGCTGCCATTTAAAGCACTACTAAATTAGTTTTTTTGTCAGATAAATGTATTTTTGTTCAACATCATCAGGTTCTATAACGTGTCAAGTGACATGGGGCCTTGGTTTTTGGCAATTCAAGCCAACATTCTTCCAAGTTCCAGTCAGTCATTATAGTGATCTTTATTTCAACCAGATCATCCTATACTATCAGCTCATGTAAAAATACATTACTGATTTCATTATCAAAGTATGTGTGATTCAAACGTACAGTCTAAAACTTGTTGTTTCCTGATCCCAATTATTTTCTGTTCTGACTTTCTGAATTGCTGGCTCCAGATAATATGAAAAAGAAAGAGGACCAGTTGTTGTTTTGTTGCTCTCTGGATCGTGCCATAGGTATTCTTTTACTGATGCATAGTGCATACCAACTATTTGACTTTCCCTTCCATTATCTGTCACCACAATAGACCCACTGTCTCCTTTCTTTGCAAAACGATTATAATATTCAACTTGAGGTGACTTAGGGTACAGAATGTACCTGAAAGCTCTTGTGAGAATTTTAGTGATGTATCGAAAGAGTTTAAAAAACGGGAAGAAAAATAAGTGTTGGTATAGTGGCTCTCTACTACGTACACCAAATACATTCCCTACTGGTTTTACAAGAGGTGCAGATGGTTCTCGATCTCCTGTATCTGATTTGAGAGGCTCCTTCTCTTGTAAATCAGTTGGTTCTTCTTCTTTTTTCTCATTTTTATTTTCTTCTTTATCTTCTGTGGTGTATTTCGAAAGGGGTGATTGATCTTCTACTTTATATTCTTTTGGAATGTCTTTGAATACAACATTTATCACTGCTATTTCGCCCCTTGTAGTAGAAGTTTCAGCTCCAGTCTTCTTTACTGATTGCTTAACTAGGTCACCATTTTCAACCAAAATTTCATTCTTTTTAGATTCTGTTTTCTTCTCTGAATTTCCTTTCACCTGTCCACAAATATACATATTCATAATTTTCCCACCATTAATATATTTTGATGTAGGCTGGCCAGATGTTCTTACAAGTGCCAGGTCAATCACAGAGTTACCCTTGGAGTAATCTTTTTTATGCCAAACTACTTTCCCAAGTACGCATGGTGTGCCATTGTTATCATCTGCCTTATACTTTTTACTTAGGTAACATTCTTTAGGCTTTAACACATGTGACGCTGTCAAGGCATACAGTGTTTTTTCGTTATTATTTTTAAGAAGTCCGAATCCACCTAGAGTTCCATACCACTTACAATCTGTATCCTTGTAAATTTTTGCTCCAGGATTCCATTCCAATACAGGTATGCATTCTTTAGTGTATTCGTGTATTGCAAAATCTATGTCATAAAGTTCCCCAATAACTCTTTTCATACCTTTCACATAGCCTGGTTTTGCATAAACGTTGAGGATTCCACTCCAAGATACACCTTTAATGGCTTTGTAACTGTTAAATAAACAATAATAAATATCATTGGATATGGTAATTTACACTTTAACCCCCCTTGGAGTTTTTTATTGACTTATTTATATCGATTGAATTTGCTTCAAGACACTCTTTTGGAATATGAAAAAGATATGTGGTTAGAAAACTAGTGATTTGTGATCTTGTTGCACATATTCATGATGCTTATTGCATTATATATACTGGTTTATACAAATACGAGTATATTGATTATGCTTCATGTATGGCATGATTATATACTTTTTTAAACCAAAGGGAATACATTGAAATTAGAAAAAAAAAAAAAAAAATCAATTATTGTGAAATGTGAATTTTATACTGAGACAAAATATTTAGAACTGTCATTTACATTGTAAGTTCAAATACTAACCTCATTAATGTTTCTGTTATTTCCCCATAGGTTATTGGTTTTCTTTTAGACTTTTCTCCTCCTGTATAATATAAATTTTCACAAAAATAATCATAAATAAATGGTGCTTTCAGTCAGTCTTCTGACATCGCACGCCTCACTCTTATTTTCCACTCTTTTTTGTCTTTGGCACATTCCAAAGCTCTGTCTTCACCAAAACCCAGATCTATAAGGTCTTTCTTAAATTGTTCTACCCATGTCAATTTTTGCCTCCCTACTGGTCTTTTCATAGGCTTTGTACGCTCTGTTAGGGCTATTTTTAGAGGGGAAGAAGATGGCAATCTCAACATATGCCCCATCCAGTTAAGTCTTCTTTCTTTTAGATTTTTTTTGGGCCATTTGATGTTCAGAAGATATCATAGCAGCCTTCTATGATAGCTATCTATTTCTTTGTAGATGTTTTTTGTACAGACCCAAAGTTCATTATAGTAAAGTACTTGTGATGAAAGTTTGGAATATTTTTACCTTTGTTACTGTCGAGAGGATTTTGTTTTTGGTAAATGATGGTATTTTATATTTTTGTTTTATTCAAATCAAGTATTAAATGCATGGACATGTATCAGAGAGTGGCTTGTAATTTTTTAATAAGATATGATGCCCAAAGAGATAAATAATTTTCTCTCATAGCATTGAACTTAAAAAGTTAATAAAGAGAGGCCAGGAAAAGAAACAATACTACTTTAGAACCCAGTTGGCTCAGTACGTATACAAACACACTGACTTGAAAAGAAAAGACATTAAAGAAAAAGAAAATATCTTGGATCGGAGGGTCTCCGGTCTAAACCACTTTTTTTAGCGTCACTATTTCTTTATACCGTTATTTTAGGGGGATGGTTTGAGGAATTTCTTCACTTTTTCCAATATACTGGGAACAATTAGGACATGAAAAAGGGTGTGCCTAGCCATAGCCTTTGAAGAATAGAATATATGTACACGTATACATATCTAAAACTTATATATCCTGGCTAATGGATGTTACTTGAACGGTATTGCTGAGGTTCCTCTCCACAAATCTCTTGAAAGTTTGACCTTGAAGAGTTTTATTTTAGTTCCATTAGCTAATGTTCAATTTTGATAACAAACAATAACATTTCCAGGCATCAATGTTAATGCAAATATTGGTGCCTTTGTCAGGTACTTCAAACAATATACAAAATTATACAATATTGTCTAATACAAAAGACTACGATTTTCCCCTCTCACTCTCAGTATTAGGTGATGAGTTTTCTCCATCATCACATTGTAAATATCTAGGAGTAACTATTGACTCAGCTTTAAAATGGGATAAACACATTAATCTAATTTGTAAGTCAGACTATCCTTTGATAGGACTCTTAAGTAGACTTATGAAAACATGACCTATTCATATTTTAAACACCATTTATAAAACCTTAGTTCAACCACATTTTGACTCCAGGGAAACTGCAACTCTAATTTTTTAGTAAAGTGCAAGAATTACAAAATAGAGTCGCCAGAATAATAACAGGAAAAATTGATTATCATATCAGAACCAGTGAACTCTTCAAAGAATTAAACTAGCAAACACTAGAGCAAAGAAGACACTTTCTAATATACAGTCTTATGTTTAAATGTTACTCTGGTAATGCGCCATCGTAGACGAAATAGAAACAGTCAACAATATTCATTCATATAATACACGCAGTAACAATTCGAATACATGTTATATTCCAAAGCCAAATATTGACAAGTA
>JAVSBT010241307.1:0-12828 GCA_033118115.1 Pharyngocirrus eroticus | reverse complement strand
AAAATATAGAAAATAATCAAAGTGCTCTGAAGATAATACCTACATATTTATCATCAGGGTATTAAACCTAATTTGCAAGTCGACATAAAAAAATGTAATACCTACACAATCATGTATGTTTTTGTGCATATTGAATTTTTAACAAAAAAGGGCACTTATTTTGGGGTGATTTTTACTCAAAACAAAGCCATGAAGTTAAGCGAAATTATACAGTATAACATAAGGAGCTGATGTATTCAGCAAAAGAAATTTAGGCAAAACGATACTGCATCTTTGATGCCTTTAAAATTGTCGGTTTGTTAGCAACTTGATGCAATGACTTCTTTCTTCATGACATAGCTCATGATAGCTCCTGTATGAAAAAAAAGTGCTGAATAATATATTTTTTACTCTGTTTTATAGATCAACTAAAAGGCAATACCAGACGTATGCTTTGGTCCAGTTTAGGTTTTTACAGAAGCATGAAATATGTCATACTTTCATTATTTTCATTCACTTATCCTTGCACTTCTAACAATTTTTTTTTTAGAAATTCTCAAATCAAAGTTTCACCTGGATGTACATAATATTTTCTGTTTAATCCTTATAGAGATCGTTGAAAGAGTATTTAAGGAAGAGACATGTTTCATTTTTAAAATACATCTATATATGTGCTGTTCTTGAAGGGGGGGGGTGCCCATTCAACATCGTAGTCAAGTCCTATTTTCAAAAAAAGAGCCTAGAAAACAATAACTATAATAAGGCAAAACATTGTTTAAGTACCACTTTTACCACAAATTATGGGTATTTGGAAGATGGATGGCCGCCATTTTGATTTGAATTATTTCACACCTTCAAATACATCCTTGCACATGGTAAGCATTTATTTTTGATAGAACATAATCAGATAATGGTTAAGCACTGGAATTCATTGAAATAAAAGACTGCGTTGCATTAATAATGATCTTGGAAACGTGGCTAAATTGCACCCAATTTTCGAAATATTTCATGCATCAAAATGTCCAAACTCCAAAAGAGGTATAGGTGCTCTAATTTTGACTTTTTAGAGATTAATCTCTTGATATAACACATTTCTCAAAATGCTACTATATCATGTTTCCACACTTTTAGCAAAATGTTTGACCACTTAGGGGAAATTAGAAGGCCATTTTGTTTTTCTCTTCTTTGTCACCTTTAACAATTTCATTTTGGTTGGTAAAATAGTATTTGGATTAAGCATGTTCCAAAGAGGTAAAATTTTGCTTAACTATGTTAAAAAGTTCTTGATCAGTATTTAATTTCACTTTGAACAAAAAAAATTGATATTTGGGTGCCATTTTGTTTCAGTTTTTTGACACCTTAAACTACATCAGTGAGTACGGTAAACAATATTTTTGGTTAGATCATGTTCAAAATAAGGTGAACAATTATAATTGTTATACTTAAACAAAGCTGCCTCATTATAAATACACTTGTTGTTGTACTAAAGTTGGGTTGATAGCGTCAATGTCTTTCCAAGCCAGGGGTCATAATTCTATGACAAGGGTATCTTTTTCAACTTTGATTTCTTATGTATTCTATTCCTTGGTGTCAATAATCTTTGGAAAGAGTATTCAATTATGTTTTTATTACTCTAAGAAAAAAATGTATGACAATTTTAATGTAAAGAGACCATTTTGGTTTGTTCTTAGTTGACAAGGTAAATAAGCTTGGTAAACAACTTTTTCGGATTCAGCATATATATCCAAAATAGGCCAAACCTCTGTTTACCAAGCCTTACTAATAAAATGCCTTAACCACTCAAAATATCTTTTGGCTTCTCAGGTCCAATCACAGCCAGACTGTAGTCAATTGACTACATATCTATAGTCATTCTGGGCACCATCACTTGATCACACTTCTGTAGTCAATCTACTATTTTCATTATAAAGGCTTTAGCTATACCCAGAAGTCAAGGAATTACTACACAGGTGATTAATTGGCTATATTACGATAGCTTTTAATAGTCTTAAAGGTCACAATTTCCTGTATGTGATTTTAAAAGATACTTTCTGTTGTTGAAGATTTTACATTCACAGCCAAACCTTAGTCAGACTGATTACAGTAGTGTGATCAGGTGTTGGTGCCCAGAATGACTATAGATATGTAGTCAATCGACTACAATTTGGCTGTGAGTGTTGTAAGAGGAATTACGTCTCTTCTTTGAATTATGTCTTCTTCACCATTTATTTTGAATTCGTGTTCAAACCACGCATTGATATTAGCAATATTTATTAATCAAGCTTTTATCCTCTGTTATCTGTATTTTGTTCATTTTTTGATCTTTCTTGATTTTGTTAGGTCTGTTTTAAGGTTTATTAAATTCAATGATCGTGTCATATGGATGTATTCATAGAAACCTTTCTGTAACTTTCTAACTGCTGATAGTGGTACAAATGTGCATGTTGCTGGTCTATTTTATGACGTAGTACCTTACACTGTAGAAGAGAAGAACATATCACATAAAAATGTCGATAGAAATCTATTGTTAGGCGGAAGTGACACGTTGCATTCTTACCCAATGAATCGTGAGTTGAAATTAAATTGTATCTTACAAAGGCAAATTAGATTTTGTCTGAATTACATGTATGATTATTAACTAGTATGAATTTTTACCCATTCTGGTGATTTGTGACGTATTTGACATTAAAGGGTTGGACAGTATTATGTACGTGTTCTCACTGGACGAGTCCATTGTAAGAAATGATGGGTTGATATGTGACATACGCTCTACCTGCTGAGTATAATGTGTACATGATTACATACAAAGAGTGTCTTAAACATCTTATTTGTTTTGTCTTTAACTCATAAATGTAAAGGTTTCAACATTTTCATAATATATAGTAAGTACTAAACAAGGTTATTGCCATGGGGGAGTCGTTGAAATACTTATAAACACAGAGAATGATATGAGTTGTCCGTGACCCACATAGCCGCAGTGTGTTTTGTCATACAAGCGCCCTCTTTCTACATATTTTGTGAAACTCATATGACGTCACACTACCAAGGCTTGCTGAAGTAAAACATGGCAGCTCCGAAGGCTTTGTTATGATTCGACTCGATAACGCTGTTTAATTGTATTTATATGCTGCATGGTTTTTTAAAGACATTTTAAGTCTTAACCAGTTGTAAGTATGAATTCCATTCTTTTGATTAATGTATATTGATAGAATGACTATGATTTGAATTGAGAGATAGACCACTTTGATTTTGTATATCGAGCACTCCCATATTAAATCGTCTGTAGGTACAGTACATGTACAACGTGCATACCATTCAGATGTAAAACCAACTCCATGAATATACAACGTGTACGGTTGTGAAGAGTGAATACTTAAATTATCTAACGAGTTTGATCGAAATTAGGGAGTGAACAAAGAAAAGAAGGTTGAGTTAACAAAACTGACATAGGAAATAAGCTAAAGGGGTATTTATTCGTGAACTTGATCATTTATTATGGTATCTTGTCAAACTGATCAGCTGTCACTGGAATTCTCCACCTGGTGGTATACAAGGACAAATTCCAAGGATACTCCTCTGGTTAAATCTGGTTAAATATAACCGACGAGATTGATTCATGGATGAATTTGAATGCGTTCTAATCTAAATGTTTATATCCCTATTTAATCGTATTTTGCAACTCTAATGGGTTTTACAACTTTTGGTAAATTTGTTGTTGACACACTGAATTAGAACATGTCCTTGAAACTAACTGATCATTACAACTTTTTCAAAGTTTTAAAAGCTTGTTCATATTTTGTGGAAAACAAGCCCTATAAAACATAATTACATTAGAAACCTGCAGAATTGTACCATAGATACACTATACAGGTGGCAGCACTAAGGTTTAAAAAAGAGACACTATATCTTTTTATACAACTGTTTTTCAGTCGTAAGGATAGGAGATAAAATTGAGGCTAAATTTAACTTTTTTTACTATCCGAAGATGAAAATATCATTAAGCGATAAAACTAATGTTGTCTTTCATTGAATCATATAGTTAGCATTGAAATTACACATTTTTACATAGTTCAAGATGGATAAAGTCAACGTCAAAGGTGGCTTCCGTTTTATAACGATGTTTCAACTTTGATACAACGTAAAGCCATTCCAAATTGATTAGTTGTTGATGGACAAGACCGGCCCATTTTTCATGATTGATTTTTATTTTATTTTTTTTCATGTTGCTTTTTTGTCAAAATTAGACAACCAAATCAAGCAAAACCACGGTGGGGTTAGAAATAAAGTACGATAAAATATTCTTATGAACAATATTGTGCATTTATTCTTTAAAACAGGAGGGATGGTTTCCCAATACAATCTGGGTATTCCACTTTTTTATTTATCATTATGCAGGACTCAATTTAAGTGAGGACCTGGGGGACTAGTCCCTCAAAAATTGCGTCGGCCCCTCTGAATTTTCCAAATCAATGCCCTAAGGGACATACCTGTCCCTCAACAATTTTTTGGACATAGTATTACTTTAAAAAGTACTACTATGTCTGAAAAATCAAAATATAATTGTAGCACGCAATGACATCCGATCGGAAATCACGGACGCTTGTTTACGGTACTACAGTCTAGTATGTTTACACACATGTTGTCACAACTCCTAAGCAGAATGCACTATACTTTACTTTTTTTCCGTACTTTGACTGCCTCATGAAGATAATTTTTGGAAACCTTTTTGATTATTTCTAACAACTTCCTTTTCTTTCAATAGAAGCCAACTTTTCTTAATATTACCAAAAATTCTTGGGTATCAGGTCACAAGCTTTACTGCAAAAATAGAGTGCAAAAGAATAATTTTTGTGGCTTTTCTACATTTTTAGCTGCGGGTCCCCCAAGAATTTTCCCAAAAGGGTCCTGTCAGTCCCCCTTGGGGGAAAAAGTGAATCGAGCCCTGTTATGCAACATGAAAGTATACCTTTTTGTTAGATATCTAAAGCCCCAGTCACATAATCGCTAATTACAGCTACAGTGAATCACAAATATAGATATCGGCAGAATCCATGAAGAACCATAGCCAGATTGTTCCTACCTGTGATGAATCGCGATGATCCTTAATGCATTGTCGGTTGCTACGTAAATTTAACTGTTTAAAACTTACATGACTCACCATAGTCGAGCAAAGACATGTGCACCACCGTAGAGAAACTGTAGTAACACTGGGACGGTCATAGGGCCACCGCAGAACTACCGTATGATATTATATGCTTCTGTGGCCATCTGTGGATGATCGCGGAAAACAGGCAATACAATTATTCTTCAACCACAAATGGATCTAGCTCCATGATTCACCTCAATTTATAGCATTGTGGTCTTCTATGTGATACCGGGGCTTACCATGGTCAATACCGTGATGGTGTGACTGGGACTTTAATCATAATTCCATATTTTCATGTAAAAAATGTAAAATTTGCACCATAAGGTATGCTGGAAGTATGACATCATTATGCAACACTTCAATGAAATGCTGAACTTTGCCCCCATATAATGGAATCTCTCATGGAAGATAAAACTAATATATGAAGCTTATTCAGTTCCATAAAACATACAAGCTACCTGGTTCACTGTCAAGACAAGTATGAGTTCACAACTAAGAAGTGTTCATTAATCTCTTACTTTGTATTGACTACAGAAAAAGTGACCAATTACCTGCATAATGATGGTATAGAATTCAATACCCCATCTGTGACATCATTATATGATTAGTGCACATATAATCATACTCTTTCTTATTTGCTAAATGGAGTTTGGAATTTCTCATCAAAAGTATGTCCTCGAAAACAGAGAAATAAATATTCAAAATTCTCAATATGTAAAATGTACTGTAAAACTTAATAGTTGTCATCGTCGGGACCGAAGAATTTTGACTGCAAATGCTAAATGACCACTGTAGTGGAAAAAATTCCCATATTAAAACCCTGAATTATGCCAGTATATATAGTTTTAAGTATTATGATTACGGAAATGCTTTACTGTAACAGTCTACCCACATAATTGTATTACAAATGCTTGTGCTCTTACATACAGTAGCTTCATAAAATGTAAATAGTGTCATCATTAGGTACAAGGGGGCACATGTTAAACTAATAATTTTTTTGTCGTGAGGTTACCATATCAAGGTTACAGTTTTATTCAACCTTTTGGATGGTCAACTTGCCTATATAATGGTTGCCTGGCTTCTTTGTGTTATTCATGGACCATGCTATTTTTCAATACTAGTAATGATTATCCAATCATGCATTTTCCTGTGATATATTCATAGTTGGCTACAAGCAGGAAATACATTTATAGAAGCAGATCATAAGAATACATAACTATATTTAGGTCTATTCAAGCTGGAAATGAGGTTATCATGTTAGTATGTGCAAATGCATAGATATTAGTGCTGGCTGTGGTTTTCCCCTATCCTGGTTTCCTGTTTTGCAAATTGATTTTAGATCATTTCCCCAAAGTGAAAAATATGTTGGCATAGTAATGAAAATATGCTAGGGGTTATTAATTTTGTGCTAGTTCAATTTGCAAAAGTGTACTTTAACAAAAGAAAACCCCATTTTTTTACCATTTCCGATAGATGGTGGACCTAAACACTGTAGGCAAATATTAGGAGAGGCATGAAGTATTATTGTAAACAGAGTATAGGGCTCTTAGGGAACATTAACACAGATAGAACTACAACAATAATCAATGTTGATAAACAATAGAAAGAGTCTCTTTAAGGAAGCTGTGCTCCCTTTACTTGAAGTTAATGCCTTTCCTGTCACGTGTCATGTGCCATATATGCACAGCCACGACCACTGATTTTTTCCATATTAAAAAGGCCATGGTAGTCTGAGAGCTCCTTTGACATTTCTTGAAAGATGTCTCATTTTCAACAAAAAAATCTTAAAACATGATTTTACAGCATTTCTAGTTATCGAGAAATAAACCTTGGGAAATATATTCATATTCTGATACATATAAAAATAAGAGTTCTTGGACCACCAGGCCCCTTAAAATAAGACTTGGACAACATCAAGATGACTTCCTTACCCCCAAAGTGAAAAATATGTTGGCATAGTAATGAAAATATGCTAGGGGTTATTAATTTTGTGCTAGTTCAATTTGCAAAAGTGTACTTTAACAAAAGAAAACCCCATTTTTTTACCATTTCCGATAGATGGTGGACCTAAACACTGTAGGCAAATATTAGGAGAGGCATGAAGTATTATTGTAAACAGAGTATAGGGCTCTTAGGGAACATTAACACAGATAGAACTACAACAATAATCAATGTTGATAAACAATAGAAAGAGTCTCTTTAAGGAAGCTGTGCTCCCTTTACTTGAAGTTAATGCCTTTCCTGTCACGTGTCATGTGCCATATATGCACAGCCACGACCACTGATTTTTTCCATATTAAAAAGGCCATGGTAGTCTGAGAGCTCCTTTGACATTTCTTGAAAGATGTCTCATTTTCAACAAAAAAATCTTAAAACATGATTTTACAGCATTTCTAGTTATCGAGAAATAAACCTTGGGAAATATATTCATATTCTGATACATATAAAAATAAGAGTTCTTGGACCACCAGGCCCCTTAAAATAAGACTTGGACAACATCAAGATGACTTCCTTACTCCCCCCCAGTCTTAAAGTTCAAGTTTACAATCTCTACGACAAAACAAATCCTTTTTTAGGACTAGATAAAATGGCATGACCTCAATTCAATTGTTCATTGTTTGATTGAGGCACTGTACATGCAAGTAGGCTTACAGAAAATGTTATGAAATAGAAATCTATAGCAATGGCACGTAAAATGGCTGCTAAATGCTTCTTGGTTGATTTCATAAATGTGAGATGATCAACTAGGACCGTCTTAAAAATGGAATTCTTCAAGAAAGGATTTAAATATCTGATCAATAATTCAGATTTGTAAAGAATATGAGATATTGATTGATCTTTTGCATGAGTATTTCACGGAAAAAATGTAAGAATATTTTAAGAAGTTGGGTCTGTTTAAGATGGATTCATAGTGTAGCACTCGGTTTAAGCATATGGAATTATACAATTGTATCTTCAGTATAGAATGTTATACCCACCATAGATGATCATTTAGTACATTATTTTGGTCTGGTCCATAAGTTCGATGGTAAAATTGAATTTGGATCTGAAACGGATATTAAAAAGATAAATTTGGCCAATCTTACACAATATTGATAGTACTTGTATCTATCTGCTTTTTTTTAAAACATGTTTCTGCCTTTTTCTTTATTTGAGTTTTAAAATCTAATACAAGTCATGCTTATTCATTTCGATAAATTTCAGCCTTTTTTACAGATAATTAAATTTTGAAATCTAATGCGAATCATGCTCAGGATATCAAATGATTTATATTAACACATTCATAATCCCCTACCTAATCTGTGACTTATGGTGAAGGGCTTGAAAAGTTTAAACATAAATCTATCCCACTCAGATTCACCCTTTTTGGACTTTGACTGGGTGCAATACAGCTGTAAAAGTACTAACAGGTAGAAACCACACACTTGAGCCCTGTAAGTAGTCGTTATCATTACACAAAATCAAAATGTAACTAGATCAACAACTTACAAGAATGAATGTTTTCATATTTTAGGAATCAAGATTGATTTGGGTTTCTACACAATTTGTTAGGTTAGTTTATGTTGAACTTTCAATTATTGCTATGACAACTAGTAAGCTTAAACGTTTGTCATTGCATAGGCCAATGAAATGATTGAGAGTCATGTAACCATATGGAGCATCATCGGAAGGTTTTATTGATAATACCCTTTGCTTAAATTGTGTTCTAGGAGGTCAGATACAAAGCCCTGTAAACTAGGGCTCCACATCGTTATACATCCATACAATATATTTCTACTTGACGTACCTATTAGGACAAATTTGGCGACGCTCAAGGAACAGCAATCCATATAATTATACATTTTTGGCTACCGGACCGGATAGCATGTCTTCGAAGAAAATGACATATTTTAACCATGCAGGATTAATACTTTAATATTGACCTAAAACAGTCCGACTCGCCAGTCTTGTGTCTAAAGGTTCACTGTGGAAGGAAATAAAAGATGATAGCAGTGTGAATGAAGTTTTGGTTTTTACTTTGAAATGATATGATGATTTTGCATTGAATAACAAGTGTGTTTCCCTCATTACATATATTGCGGTACACAATGTGAATCTCGACAACTGTATCGTTAGAAAAAAAACATAAATCTGATTTCGTGGTTTATCAATGCAGCCCTATTGTGAATGCAAAGTAAACGAAGTAGGCCCTAATATTATCATGAAGATGACATGTTTGACAAATATAGAAAATAATTATGACTTGATAAGATATTGATAAGGACAAAGTTCAATGTAGTTTATATAAATCCTTTGGAAATAAACTTTCTACTTTGGCTGTCCTTTTTAGATGAAAGCTAAAGATAAGAGTTTATACTAATGCTCAATATTACAAGGACATGGCTTGACAAGATGCATGCTTTTGTTGTAATATCAATTGTAGTCAAATAGAGTCAGTCCCACACAACCCCAAAGCCCTTTGTTTGCCACAATACTTCCCCAAAAAGCCCTCAACTGTTCAAGTGTAGAAATCGTCCTTTGTGAGAATGGAAAAATCAACACTTTTTTTCTTCTTCTGTTGGATTCCTGGGGAAAATTGGCAATTAACTGAAAAGGTCCCTACAGTTTTTTGTTTTTTATTAATTGTCAACCTTGAATTTGATTTACTGTTATGTTACCCTTTTTTATATTTTCTAGATGGAGGGGAGAAGGTCATGTACATTTCTTAGAATTAGAACCTTAGCAACAACCCCACGTAAAACTGGAAAGGCTGGATCCCATGGAAAAGGGAAGTCAAAATTGATCAGAGGTAGATCTTTAAACAAAAGTCATGACCAAGAAAAAAGTAGTTCAAGTGATCAGCAATCAAAAAATTCCTCTGATGTTGGTTTGCACTCTAGGGGGAGATCTAATTCTTCTGGAGCATCAGGTAGCAGCCAATCAAAAAGGGGAAAGGGAGATGAGACAGTGATAAAGAATGATAAAGGGATTATTATATCTCCGCCAAACCCAGGTGAATATAAGAGTTATACATGCATAATTATTGTTATGGTGCTCTATAGAAATACTCAATGATTAGGTGAAATAGTAATTACACATTGTTGTTTGGTGTTTGTGCTGTTATTCATTGCCAAAATTAGAGATATGGTTGTTGCACTTGCACATAGTCTTGACCCCATAGAATTCATTATGAAGTATTGCATTACATCATAATTGCTCCAGGGACTATTTGATCAATATCAAGTGTATTTGATTGTCAATGCTGCTCTATAGTGAAATGTTATGAGATATTGTTGTAGAGTCTGTTTGTTATAGAGTCTGTTTTTACATATATGATATATTCTCTCATGGTATTATGTTTCAGTGAGAAATGTTTCTCCTGCAGTAGCAAGAGTCAAGGCCAGGAACTCTCCTTCTCCAAATAGGAGATTTAAATCTAACATTACAACAAGACATGGCTCAAATACACCCAGTTTACATACAAGGGGACGCTCTGATAGCCCTGCTGCTAGAAGGGCAATAAATATGAAAAGATCTCAAGATAGTGGCAGTAAATTAATTGAAAAGGATAAAGAGAGGGCATCTATCAAATCAAAACATGCCATGTCCTCCAAATCCACTGATAGAGCAACGGTCAGAATCACTAAGATGTCAAGTCCAGAATCTAAATTGTTAGTTAGTGGCAGCTCAAATGCAATCCCCAGTAAAACGAGTTCGGGCTATGTGGCAGGCGCAAAACAGGCAACTAGCAGCTCCCCTTTGTTTGCAAAAGCACAAAGAAATGTCTCTGGGACCAGAATCAAAACTTCTGGAACTGGTGCTAAATCTGCTTCAGCAGTAATGCTAAGGAAAGACACTTCAGGGCTTGAAATCAAGAAGCTGGTTAGAGGAACAAGTAGTCCTGCCAAAGATAAACAGAAAAACGACGTGGCTACAAAACAGACTTTGACAAGTAACAAAAATAAAAAGGTAAGATTTGTTGAACATGCTACAAAGCCCCGTCTACACTACCCAACTTTGTTACAAACTTTCTTCAACAAAGATTTTAAGTAGCTGAAATCAATGTGGAATAATGTTTCAACAATGTTAAGTTTAGAAAGGACTTCAGCTTTTCTAAACACACTTCTGAATAATGATTAAAGCAAAGTTGACTGGTGTAGAGGGAGTTTTCAGCCTCAGACTCTGTAGAATTGATTTAGATGTCAACAATTATATGATTGTGTCATTAAACAGCATCCATTTAAATTTATTTTGGTAAATACACATGTACCTCAACAAAGAAGAGCTGTAGTGATTTTTCACATTTTTCTAAATATAGTAAATGATAATACCTCTGCCATATGAACATTTCATAGTAAACGTGTACCTTCCATTTCTTTTTCCATTTTAATAGGTTTTGAATAAAGGGATCTCAAAGAAAACAAGGGTATCCAGGCCTTTATCTTCAGAGGGTGATAGCCTTGATACAAATTCTAATAGTTCAATGACAGAGAAAAACCTGGTTGAAACTCCTGAAGTAGAAACAGTGGTGTATAAAGGTGAACAAATCAAGACTTATATGAGGAAACGGCCTAAAAAAAATACATCCCCTTTCTTTAGACAGAGGGGGTGGAAGCGATTGACTAAATATCCAGGAAATCGACCCACAGAGAGTATTGATCTAGACAAGAGACTTAAAATAATCAGAGATTCTCCAGTACCTTCTCCTGTGTCATCTTCCTCAGATTCTTCTGCTTGTACATCTAGAGCTAGTACACCAGAACCTGAGTTAAAGGAGCTAAAGATTGTTCTAGAGAGGTTGAATATAAGTGATTTAGCTATTGGAAAAACTTTAAATTTAGGCAAGGATTTGAAAAAGAGGGCAAAATCTGTGGGTGCCTCAAGACTTGGGAAAAAAAATGTAAGGAGAAGCTTAGACCCAACTAATAAAAATGGCAAACAGTACTCTCTGCTAAAACATCAACAGAAAGACTGGGGTAAGGATATTGAAACAAGTGAAAAAGTACAAATCCCGAAAGCCATACCGGTTACCAACTCTCCAACCACCGTTAAGACGGACTCCGGGCAGAAGTCTGTCAAGGAGAGAAATTCTTTTGCTTTCTTGCAAAGTATTAGAGAAAGCAAAGACATTCCAAAGAAAAGTTCTCCAAGGAAGGACATGAAAAAGGGTTTGATCACACGAAAATCACTCATCGGCAGCAACCATCTTGGGTCTAATTCCAAATCAAAAGGTGAGGCAATATTACTTATTTTCAGAATTATTATCTTGACTTGATAGGTATATCATTTATATTTAGCATTGTTTTCTTTCAACAAATTCATCTAGTTTATATTATTTTTCCTTTTTTCTTTTTCTTAAAATGTTTCTTAGTAATTATGCTTTATTGGGATACAAACTTTGATAGCTACAAACAATGTATTAATGAGGAAAAAATATGCCAAAAGAACTATGAAATCGAAATGTTGCTTTTTGGTAATGGATCAATATTTTATAGTCAAACAAAATATAACATCACTTAAATAAATATTTAAAAGAAAACAAATCAAAACTGTGACAACACATATCAGGCCTTGAAATCTAGATAAAGCCTTGGTGCAACTTATTGCACCAAGGATTTTGGTTCCTTGGTGCAATCAAAAAAAGTCAGAATAACAAGGGGGGGGGGGGGGAGAAAAAAAAATGTTTTTTTTTTTTTTTTTTTTGGTTTGTGGGATTTATAGCA
>JAVSBT010241085.1:0-12831 GCA_033118115.1 Pharyngocirrus eroticus | reverse complement strand
CCCCCCCCCCCCCCCCCCCCCCCCCCCCCCCCCCCCCCCCCCCCCCCCCCCCCCCCCCCCCCGAACTGTAATGTGATATATTTAGGAGTACATATAAATAGTTCCCTGATATCAAATTCATGTTATTGTTGTATTGTAAGGCATGAAGAAATCATCATTAAGTTTTAAACAAATTACAACATTCTAACAGGCAAAATATAGCTCGTATTTCTTTATAAGTACTAGGCATAGTTCTAGTATGTGAGCTCCCCGTTAACATTTTTTGATCATACTTGCACAATTAAGAGAGTAATATTTGATAGCCTTATAAGGAAATGTGAGACTGAAGGACTACAGTGTCTTTGAAAATATTTGCTTTCATTTAATCTGTATGTATCACGCTTGGTAAAAAAGATTTTTTTTTCATAAGGCAGCTCCTTGGCTTTCATTTGTTAGTTTTTATACTTTATATAATGTAAGGGAAATTGACCTTTCATTGACATGGATAGGTACACAATGAAGTGCCGAACCCAAAAATGTATATACTTTAACTGGTCAAAAATGGGTATTGAAAGTAGCAAATGAGCTTCAAGCTCAAATTGTTGGTAACAGAGTTGAACCAGTCTTGCCGCCTTAAACTATGTATAATAAGGTGGCAAAGGAAATAAAACTATATGTTTTTAACAAACTTGTATTATACTGGAGTGCTGCCAAATAATAATGGTCACTCATAATTATTATAATGGTGAATGATTTAATTTACTCTTTAGAGAATGTGGATACCATATTTTTTTGACACTACATGCCAGTACTGTGTGTTCATTCTAGCAAACTGAACATGCATGCATGAGTGACCAAGCAGAGCACATCTTTAAATTTCATATCAAAATGTATACTAGTGTTGGGATGTGAATAGAACAATTACTGAAACTAAATCTTCTATTTAAAGTGTCTGTATTATGATATATTTCATATTAATCATGTCAGAATTCCATTATGTGATTTTTTTTTACATTAAATGATTTTGAAAAATTTGTCTGGAATTTTTTTTTTCATATTTTTTTTAATCTCAACATGAAAGGGCCTGTATGCAGGATATATGGCTAATTCGAAACTCCAACTCTACTTTCACATAGGCCCTAATGAGCATTGAAAAGTTAACTTTTGGATGCCTTGTTTTTAAATTACAACATTTGGTTGCATATCATCATATTATTATATTCTATGATTTACCACCCTTATAAATTTAAGGTCTCCTTTGACAAAAGTGGCCATGTTTTTAATAAGCCAGATTCTTATTTGTGTTTCCTCCATGGATGTTATCTATCAAACTAAACCTATAAAATAAAAAAATGAAATAAATATTACAGAATTGTGATTCTGACAAGCTACCTAAGTGCTCTGGATAACCTGAAATGAATATGTTGTGATTTAGATGTGCCTTTTGAAAAGAGATCATGATGAATATGTATACTAGTTTACAAAACATCTTCTCTCTGGAGGAAGTCAAGCAAAGAAGAGTGTATATGAACATCCAAGAGATGAAAAGAATCACCCAACTGAAACTTGAATCTGCAAAATTGGTACCTACAGTCTTGGCCTTATTGGTGGAGAGCTCAGACTTGAAGGAGGAAGTATTTGGTCTCATATCATCATTTGCCTAAGGATTGTTACCACAGCTCTAGAAAAGAAAAGAGGTAAGAGTTGTTTATATATTTTTCTATGAAATTACATGTTTTTTATGTTGTGTGTTTAGATGTCAGTCTTTTGCAATGTTATTCTTGCATATCTGTTGTTGATTCATCCTTTTCATGGCTCCATCAACATGATTTGTATTGCAATGAACGAAGATAATCTGGAAAGAAAACTAAAACAGTTTAAAATCAAATATTTTTTTCTATGAAATTGATAATCATTTTGTCACCAAAATGCTAGTATGTAGTCAGAATCAAAATCACTCTCAGTCTCACTATCAATAATGCAGACATGTTATCATGTAAAAATAACATTAGGATGAATATCATCATCATCATCATCATCATCATCATCATCATCATCATCATCATCATCATCATCATCATCAACACTGCAAACAATATACATGTACATATAGTACTTTGACCGACATCCTTATTCACACATGAGGATAAAGATAATCAATTTAGATATTATAAAAATATCCAAAGACTACGAATAAAGAAATATAAGGCTTTCGTATTGTAATACAGTATCAAAAGCATTTTTCAGTTGTTCATTGAACTACACTATGGGTATGACAAAACAGGTATATCATATAGGTTGATTAGGGAAAGGAAGGAGGCAAATCCCTCCCCATTCTACCATGGTAGTTGGTGTATGTGCCTAGATAGATAATGTTGATATCAACGTGTGAAGCCCTCAATTGAAAAAGTGGGGATAATAGATTGTATCATCCCTATAAGCAAAATCAAGTATTTTTTTTTAAAGAAATCACCCTTAAAGGCACTGAAAGTTTCACAGGTAATAGAAGCAAAAGCAAAAGTTTCTTTTCTATTGTATGGTATTTGCTTTGAATGCATGAAAAATCATATATACAAACTTTTGTATCCAAACACAGGATCAGCAAAGATTTGAAACACAAAACTATGATTATAGTACCTGTTTTGAATAAAGGTTCATTTGTTATTTTTCTCCTCAACCGTGAACACAGTATAACATTTATCATAAGTGTGTGCCCCTATTATTGTCATACTCATGTATCTTACCAAAAACAAACAAAAGCAAACAAAATCCCCAAAACTGTTACCTGGAAGTTGATAAGTAAGAAAACAGAATATAAAACCGTATAACAGATAGCGCTAGGAACCAAAGTACATACATGTTTTTTTTTGAGCCAGAACGATTTATCAAATTGAAAAGAATCAACTTTCTTGTTGCTTAACTACTGCAAACAAGATATTTTGATGTAAACTCATCTGTGCATTAATATGTATTGATTTAAAAACTAAACTTTTCAACTGCACTATTGTGAAAGATATTTATTTTATTTTCCAAAGCTTTCGAACTAGTCGCTAGTTCATGTTCACTGGTAATACAACAATCGTTGTTTTAAATCAATGCAAACAAGATGTTCTGTAAATATGATTTATATGCCAACCAAATTTCATGTTTTTCTATCTTTATATTACAGAGCCATTTTTCCCATACATATCTATACAAGAATTCAAAATATTAAAGACGTTTTTTTCTATACTAAAGGTGTCAAATAAAAAATACTTTTTAAGATTTCTTTCTATAGAATGGAAGAAAGACAATTTCCACAATTAGTTAACATTTTTATAAATGTTTGCTCTTATGAAAATATGAAAAAGGTCATTTTAAAAATCTCTATGTGAATTTAACAGAGGAAATCTGGTCAAAACATGCTTCAAAGGGGCAATCAAAGCCTATGCAGAGAAGATTTATTGTATCCCCATAGAGATTTTTAAAATGCATTTTTTTTATATTTCCCTAGAAGATAAAAAATATCAAAATTGATGCCAGGTGGTGTATAAGACTAAATTTACTTACTATGAAAAAAATACCTAAGACTTTTGTTTAGACACCTTTAATATTTTAAATAATTGTTAACATGTTTATAAAGTCCCTGTCAGAACTTTGGGCCCTGAGCCAAAACACCCAAACATTTACTATTGTAACTATTCAAGGGGCTTAGATAGACTCAAATCTCATCACATTGCAATATGTCATAATTCATATTAGGGTTTAACAGTGCATGTACAATGTTTAATAGAATGAATATAAAACATTCAGGTTTTTTTTTGGTTATGCTAGTACTGGGGTTCATTTAATTATTTTCACAGAGGGACCTGCATGACCATGAAGGAAATAGCTAAAATCTCAAAATTTCTATTTATGATGGGGCTAGATCAGCCTTTTTCCTGGTCCCTCAAGTAAAGAGACCAATGTTAGTAATAAAGTCATAGAAAGGAAATGATAATTACATGATCCACTAAAGGATATCTCGACACTTATGAAACCATACACAAAAGTTAATATATTTAACCTACTGTACTCAACCAACCGATGAGTGTTATAATTTTGCAAGTTTACCTTTTGAATCATTCTACAATGAAAGTGAAAAATAAATTTAAACCTTTTGTAAAACATGTCTCCTTATAACTATTAGCACAGGCAGATTGAGGATTTTGCTAAACAGGTAGCAAACAATTCATCCACATTTTACAAGGGGGGGGGGGGGGGTTATAGAATTTGCTATGGGCAATTCTAAATTAATGTGGCATTTTTTTTAATTTCTTTCTTTATTTTTTGAAAGATCGTTTCTGTTTTAGTTCTATGCAATTATGTTTTCTGACATGTTACTAATACATGTATTTGTAGTTATTAGTTTATCAGGCTCTGGAATTCTTTACATCTTTTAAAATCTTTAGGATAGATTGTATAGCAAACTGAAGACTTATGTTATTGAACTAGTATAACATTAGATGGTGCATTGGTGGTCTACTTTTCTTGGTACCATGTTAAAAAGTTCATCTTAATTTTGATGATTTTGTTGTTTTCATTACTTTTTAGTCGCGAGTAAACAACACAGTCTTACCAGGTCATTGTTTTGTACCTATGAGGTCGGTGGCCACCCAAATAGTTAAGCCAGGCCTGTATAACACCAACAGACACTCCTAAATGTTGATAAGGTGAACTGTGATTTTAAAGAGGGGAAACATTTATTTTCTGGGTAAATAGATACACTGAATAACACGATTAGGCATGTTTATTAAATATATTTTTGTGTTTTATTTCAGGGTGAAGTTCAGCAAAATACAATAAACAATGCAGTTCAATTGGCTGATTGTGGTGATTCTTCAATTTTTAGCTGGAACTGTTTATGGACAATGTATGTCTTTCATTATTAGTTTGTTTACACTTATCATCGATCATATATGTATATATACAAGGATTCATAATATTATTAACATGGGGTTTTGATACTAAAGGTGTAAAAACAATTTTTCTTAGAATGTAAGGCTATACAATATATTCAGCGAACACTGTGACAATTAAAGATTTCACACAAAGTTTTAAAAATGATACACAATGGTGTGCTTCAAAGTAAATGAAATAATGTTATAGGTAAAAGTTGGTATCTGAAAGTAATGGAAAAGTCACATTTAATCATCATTGACATTTTCTCGTCCATACAATCAGTAAATAAAGATTCGTTTTTACGTGACTGTTTTCGGATAATATGCACTTTTATAAACATCTAATAGAAACCTTAAAGTGATAGGACTGAGACATTGCAATACATAATAGTTTAGTAACAACCTTTTAGCACTTGTACACAAGTACACTAGTATTCAGAATATTATAAAAATGTTTTTTTTTTTATATATATATATATCAAAAGTTTCTCAAAAGGTTTTTGAGGGTTTTATTTTTTATTTTTTTTGAAGATCTTTCTTTTGAACATATTTTTTATTCTGAATGATGAAAATTCAATTTTGCCACTTGGTCCCTTCTTGTATGTAATTCCTTTATGAGTCTACATTATCTTTGTAGCTGAACAGACTTGTGAAAGGGTACTCAATGGGGGGGACTACCCAACCCCTGGAATACATTTAACTTTTGGGGAGAAGGATTGCAAAGCCTCCTGGGGAGATACCTACATCCCCAAGTCAGATGGCATCACAATAATGGGTGAAAAGCTGGATCAAGAATTAGATCTGCTGCCTGAAGGTTTTCTTGTTGCTGCTGTTATTCGTGACCTTGACATGCCATTATTGGAAAACGGCTTTGTGCACCGTGTCTTGTTGTACCTTGGAGTTGATATACAGCCTCCTGAGAATAATGATGTGCTTATGTTTTTGGCAAGAAAAGGATACCCAGGGGAGACAAAATATTCATACCAGAGAAGTTCAAGTCTGACACTGCTTACTGCTTCTTTCAATCATAAAATACATGGTAAGCCAAAGAAAAATAGTTGAGTTTCTGATGATTTTGTCATTATCACTGTGCAAAAAGCATCCATATATTTCACTAGGGTTGAATTTTGATCATGTAAAGATAAATCGATTGTTTGATTAGAACAAACAAGTCAGTGGAAATTAGTGGTAAATAGCAAATCTAATATCTTAATATAAAAACAAAACCTGAGAATTTATTTTTTATTTATCTTAAACTGATATGAATGGACAAGGGTTATGTGTATCTATCATTGCTGATTACTTTTACAATTATTTCATATATTTTCTTACAAAGAAATAGATGAACAAACATCAGGTTTTTTTACAGAGCTTCTTCTAGGTCAGGCTATTTAGAGCGCTTGTATAGGGAAGCTGCCACTTAAAGCACTAGACCTACACTTTGTTTTTTTTTCAGATAAATGTATCGTTTTCAACATTATCAAATTCTGTTACATTCCAAGTGATATGGGGTCTTGTTTTTTTGTCTCATAAGTAAGACATCTTGAAATCTGTTAAAAAACTGTTCACTTGAAACTGCCTGAATTCAAACCAAGAACTTTCTGCATAGAAGTTCAGCATAGCAATTCAAGCTAACACTCTACCAAGTTAGCCATCAAGCTCTCTCCAATCTTTCTTCCTAGCAAATGGCTGGACACCTGCTTTACCAAGTTTTGACCAGTTTCAATCCGGAGGAGGAGGCTGGGATGACTTATTCCTGATGTGTAATCAACGTTTTGGAATGGTTAATCAACCAATCAGAGGCTGGCAATACAAAGCAGTAAGATCAGGAATAATTGCTGCTGGTTTGTGGAGACCTAGCATTAACAATGGAACTCTCTTTGACATGAAATGTGTACAGAGTAATACAGATTCTAGAATATTAAGTGGTGTTGGAGTACATACTTTCAATGTACAAAGGTAAGATGATTTATTGTTTTTTACAGTTTACAGATTTATACAAATACAAGTCTTGCGAGTTTGACCATAGAACTTTGTTAATTACATTGCTTTCTAATTGAAAGTTAAAAACAATAAGTAAGAGTAATCCAAGGCAGCATAACTGTGTGTTTTAAACACAGTTAAGCTGCCTTGGCTAAAAGCTCCTTGTTTGTTTGGATTTTTTGTGATTAGGACTGGGATATTCATCTGTCCAGGTGTGTGGATGCTATTGTGATTTTTGTGATGATTGTTCTTATTTGAAAATGAAGTTTTAAATGTAGGCTTTGTTCACTTTTCTGAAATTGCGATTCTATGTGGTCAAGATGATTTTGTCAAGGCTTTTGTAATTGCTTAAAATGAAGACTCTGTTAATAAGAAATTGAAAGAATCTATTTTTGCTTCTTTAAAACACAGGCTTAAGAGGATTGTAATCAGTTACAAAGTGACTTTGTCAAATTATTAATTCTGTTTGTAATGAATTGTGTGTTTGCTTTATATACTATTCAAAATTTGCTTTGCATCGCCAAATTTCATTTGTTAATAACTTTATCAAAAATTGTGCCATATATTGAATTAAAGGTGGTTTAGATTAGATTGTAGGTCAACTTTCATGTTTGTAATGAGACCCTCAATTTTTAGCTCAACAAGGGCTACTACATAACAAGAAAAAAAAAAAATCTTTTTTCTTTTAAAATAAAACCCAGAAATTTTAGTCAGTTTGGTAAAGTAAGTCAAAAGATTGCCTGAATATGTCAAAACAGGCCCATTTATGGAAAAGAACTTTGAATATGGCAAAGGAAAGTGTGTGTACAGGCATAAATACCAAAGATCCCAATGCTCTACCAAAGCATCATATCAAGGACAACAGAACCATTTTAAAGGAGCAAAACAGGTACCAAATGCTTGGGCCATTACAAAGAAATTAATGTGCTAATATTCCAAGAGAAAAAATCTATGATTAAAATATGTTTATTGATGATATCAGCTGGCAGAAATCAATATTTGTAGCTTAGACAGCACCAGTAACAACATTTTGGTCTAAAATTGTAGAGGACACTTCATAGGATTACAGCCAAGTGGTTAAAATAACAACTGTATGGGTTTAAATGGTATGGTACCACTCGAATAAATGCCTATTCGAGACATCAAGGGATTACATGTTAACCCAATGGGAGCTTGACAATTTCAGGTGCTTTTAGGTATTCAGCCATATCATTTATACTGTTAAGAATGGTCTTCTGATACTAAGAGTAAGAGTTTAATCAAGTATACTGTTCCCCACTAATTTAGACCAAAACTTTTGTTTTGATGCTGCCTAGAAATTTCCTGGAGAGACTTAAAACAAAAAAAAGAGTTTTTGCAAGCAAAGATCCTCAAAAGCAGGATCTTAATATCAGTTATTATTACGATAATTTCTTTGTACTCCCTGAAGCATCAGGTATCTGCTTTGAACCTTTGTTGGGGTTCTGTTGTGATTGATAAGATTTGGGCTATCTGGGTGGTACCGATACCTAATTCTGCCTTTCATATGGCTCCATCCCAAACAGAAAAACTAAATTGGCTTATTGATAAAATAGCAAGTAGCTTTGATATGTTTGCAACCCAAACCTGTCTAAAATCTTTGCTTAAAAAATACTGAATGATTTCAGATACTGTTACTAAAGTTAAAACACTATAAAAACTGAAGATAGTTAATGTATTAAAGGAAAGGTGTTATATCATTCACATGATTTTTCAAACTAAACCCTTTCTATGTCTTGCATCTATTTTTAAGTGGAGAAGGTGCCTATTGTTCGGATCAGGACTGGATTGTCCCACAATTTGGAGATATGGTTGGATTTTATGTGCCCCCAACTGGTGCTGGCTCCCTTGCTTTTACAGATACTGGTGATCACCCAATAAGAGAAGACCCTCACAGTTGTGGAGCCAAGCCTGTTTCCTATTATGATTTGGGCCCTGGATATACTGAAGCATCTGGAAATTCGCGGGGTTATAGTTTCCAGTATGGCTTTATGTTGCCTGGCAATGATGTTGTCTCTTTGAGATTGGCTCTCAGGCCAATAATGTCAACCAGTAAGTTAGCCTTTTATGTGAAATATTGATCTGTCAAACTCTAATTGAGAGGTAAAACTCATTGTGTTGACAATAAAAGTTGGAGATATCGAAGAAGATGGGTGTTTTAAGTGAGACACATAAGATTGTGCAGGTCCACTTTTGGCACTGGCACCACATTGGAGCTTTTTAAAAGTGTAGGTAGGTAACCTTCTCTAAAGAGTCACAGATCGGCCCAAATCTGCCAGGTTTCTCAGGATCTACTGGGGATCTTGTTGGGTCTTGGATTTTGAGAATTTGTTTTTCATTAGTCTTGTTTTCTACCAATTCTTTTGAAATGATGAATTTGTGAGGAACAGGTTCACTGTAGTGACATCTTTATGTTTGCTGGAGTTAGACAAGCAATAACAAGTTGAAAGAACCTGCTGATGGCATTTAGGGCCCAGTAAAATGTATTTAAATTGCATGATAGACAAAAAAAGTATGAAAAATTGCAGAATAGTTGAAGCTGCAACACCATCAATTTGTGCTGTACGTTCCCAGTGAGAATGAGAAGCATTATGAGTGTAAGAATTGATTCGGATAGGCAAGAAAAAATTGTAGAGTAGTTACTCTCAGAGTGTTTTTTTCTCTTTATGTTATCAAGATTGGTTGCAGTTGTCATCAAGTCTATTTTTTTCCAACACATTACTGGCTTTAAAGTTTTCAGATGACCTTAATTTTCTAATCATCAGCCTTTGTCTACACTTGCGGATGTTCAACTTTGCAGCAATGTACAGGGAGGGGTGATCAAAATATGGAATGCGTAAGTGGAAAATGTAGATGCCGAAATCTTTTCACATATGATTTTGCCTCGGATACATGTGTTTTAGGTAAATATACATTCATCTTACAATACGACTATAAGTTAGTATCTTTATGTCTTAAAAAAACATGATTGTGAGTTGGAGGTTATATAATTCATAATACAGTGAGCAGTTATTCAGACAGAAAACCACAAAGCCAAAATTGTTCAAAAAAAGCAAATCTACATAATTATAGTTTAGGAAATATAAATGGTAAATTGTATATTATATACTTCAATTGCTATAGATCACAGTGTTGCCCAAGAAAAGGCAGTCTACACAACAAGTGGTGAATCTGATAAGGTCATAGATGCTAGCCCATTAACGTGCATTGATGTAGAACATGAATCTGAACCATATGTTGTTATTGACCTTGGATCTCAACATCGAATCTACAAAATTGAAATCAAAACAGGAACTTCTTCACGATCAGGTAGGCTTTTATCTTCTGTATTGTTCATGAATATGTCCTCTTGCGTGGAAAAACTGAACCATTATAACTTTAATGAATTCATACGATAGCATAATTTAAAATCCTTTATATCTCTTGCAACGCGTGTTCATTAATTATGTAGTGTATGTTTCTTTGAAGCGCCCTATGTCAGGTTAGGTTAGTAACATCCTGTCAAGTTAATTGTTTATTTAACTTATGAAGGGACATAAATCTATAATCAATAAACTTGGCTTGTCCATTTGGTCAAGCCTACACCTCAAACACCAACTAGTTATTGCGCCCCCTAGTTAAGAAGTGCTTTGAGTCATCTTATTATTGTATTTACTTAAATGGAGGGTGATATAAATACAATTACCATAATAGATATTGGCATTACTGACTATGTGATTAATAAAAAAATAAAAATGCTTATAAAAAAAGCTTCTACATATATTTCCTTGGTAAATTTTCTGCTAAATGTTGTTCAAATTTCATCTTTTTTTTAAAATTCTTCCAACAGTCTTTCCTCCTGACAGTGTTGATCAAATTGATGTTGGCGCAGCTACTGAAGTGAAACTTCCTTACACTTATGATTGGGTGTTAGGCTTCCTGGGGAAACCTTGTATCAAAGTATTAGCTTCGACTACAACAGACTATGCTACAGTCAGTCAAATCACTGATTCTGATTATACCATCTACTTGAAGAGTAATGGTCCAATTGGGAGTTTTACTGTGGGACATTCAACATCTGGTAGGAATTATTTCAAATCATAAAAAAACCAAGAAAAAATGTTATAAATGACAAAAATCTAAACTTAAGATGTTTAGCTTACTTCAATTTGTTTATTATATCATATATACATAAATAGTAAATACATAATAAAACAATAAATTACATACATTGTGTACAATAAACACAATTCAAATAATGGGATAACATTTAAAGTTGGGGGGTGGGGATCAAACCTCATATGATGGCTTAACTACTTGTAAACTTTAGTTTGGTATTTGTGTGATGCTTAATCTAAGATCCTCATTTCTTTTCACACAAGGTGCCTTAATGCATGATTTCAAAGTTGGAATAAGTCAAAGTTTCAGTGGAACTTTTGATCCAGAAGAACAAGAAATCTGTTACCACCATTTTGGTGCAGTTGCAGATACATCTACATTACACATATACTGTAAAGATTTTCACAAAGGGAGATACTTGAGTGTTTTTGCAGAAAGCACAATTCCTATGATTTTTCCCCTCTGTGATATCAAGGTTTTTGGAGTACCAGGTAAAAAAGAATTTTAATTTTTTCACTGTGGTAGTTTCTTATATCATGCCTAAAACATGATATTGAACAAATTCATTGGTTTGGAGAATAATAATGATGTAGCAAGAGAGGCGGACTGATTCTTAAGGGGTTTACGTGAATCTATCCGTATAAAAAGGGTCGACAGCAAGACTTTGTACAGGGATCTGGGGAGATTCTTTATGCTGCCAGTCTATAGGCCTATTGTACTACACCAAGCGCCACCTGGTGACAAATGGGCTTATAACATCAGTCTGACAATGACCACAGATAATGTTGATTGAAATTAATCACAAGGTATAAAATTTTGTTTAGTTTGGATAAAAAGAACTTTTTAAATCACAAAACATAATCTTATTCACCCCTACATACAACCACAACTGGCATGTCTCATGGTGAGCTACTTTAACCCATGTAGTAAAGGAGAAAGACTTCCAGATGTGTAGGTTGTATGTAGGGGTGTATTGCCTATAGTTTATGCTTAACATGATTATGTATTTCACGTTATTTTGGAGCTGCCTAAGAAATCATTGTTGCCATTATATAATCACACAATTATTGATATTTTCAGATAATATGTATGGTTCTAAATGTACAATGGATAATGATTGTCAGACTCCGGCAACATCTACATTCCCCTACAGGGCCTCCTCAATGGTGTGTTTAGGTGGTGTCTGTCGGTGTGATCTAACTAATAGCTTCTTCTACAATGAAGAGACTGGCTTTTGTCACAGTGGTGAGTGGTAATTTTTTTTATTGCTGTGCTTTTACAAAAAATATAACACAAATATATAAATAGATGTAGAAAACATTTTTCAATTTAATTTTTTTGTGTTTTTATATATGTTTAATTTAGAATTTGAACTTTTAGTGACATCTGCATTCAGACTCTAATCTATCTTTATTTCAATATTGTTTTTCAAGATGATGTAAGAATCAAATTTTGAGATAAATTACAAAAATGTTGAAAGAGTTACCCTCAAATGAAAAAGTAATTCATAACAAAATGTACAAGGTATACTATCATTTTAAATGGCACTTATTGTGTGTGTGTTTTTATCAAGAGAATGACCCATGTGACAGTAACCCCTGTCAAAATGGAGGGACTTGTCAACCACAGCCAACAGAGTACAGATGTGTTTGTGAAGAAGAATATCACACTGGAATCAATTGTGAAAAAAGTAAGAAATTTCTTTTGATTATTTCATCATTTCTAATAACCAAAATGAATCTAATAAATCATATTTTTATTATTATTATTACTAACATTTCTATAGCGCCCTTTTCATATATGTAAACATGCTCAAAGGCGCTGTACATTTTTT
>JAVSBT010241084.1:11116-28706 GCA_033118115.1 Pharyngocirrus eroticus | reverse complement strand
GTTTGTTTGGGGTTTTTTTTTTGGGTGGGGGGTGGGTTCTCTGGGACTTGGGATTCACATTTTTGAATTGTTTGGGATTTAGGGATTCACAAATATTATTTCTTGGGATCTGGGATGTACTTATTCTCTGGGATTGGGATTCACCCCTTTTGAATTGTTTGGGACTTGGGATTTACAAATATATGATTTCTTGGGATCTGAGATTTACTAATTCTCAGGGATTGAGATTCACCCTTTTGAATTGTTTGGGATTTGGGATTTACCATTCGAATTTCTTTGGATCTGGGATTCATGGGTGAATAATGTGGGTTAGAATTGGAAAATTTTGAAATTGATTTTTGATTCTTTTGGATCTGGGAGTCTATTTTCTGCGACTCTGGGGTCGGGCCCCATTCCAGTCTCCACCCCTCCTAGTCCTTAAAAGATTATGGTACAACTCAAATGTTGACAAGTATATAATGTTGAAACCATACAGTATATACCATAAATATTTCCCCTGTTTCATTATTCTAGTTACCTTTGTTGTTGTTTCTTATTATGTTCTTATTATTTTTTGCTTGAAGTTGAAGAGAGGATAAATGCAGACCTTAATGGTCCGTATTTTGTTCAACCACGAGTTGAATGAAACTTTTACATGGGCTTCCGGTTTCGTTTTCTGTGAAATAGTAAGTAAAAAATCCAAATCTTTGAATTATTTTCATATTCGTGCTCAAAGAATTCGTCATGGTTTACATTTTAGACATTTACTCTATTACATATTTTCTTCTTTGCGTGTGTCATTCGTTCTAACATACTTGTTTGGCATTTTCATTCGATTTTCCTCTTAGTCTGGTACCCATGCTTTTTTGCAGGAAGAGCACTGTGCATTTGGTTGAACAACATTTCAAGACTCCAAGACTTCTGTCATAACTAACATTGAAAATGAGTGATTGGGAGGAAGAAATTTCAGAAAGTGCACAAAATGTCCCATCGAGTACACAGCATTATAATCAGGGTGGGGGGCAAAATTTCGCTAGCCGAAATGCCTATTCGGACCATTCTAGATTTCAGAGAAGGGATGCAAAACCACAACATCACCAATCAGATGCGGCATGGGATGGTTACGCCAACGATGATAGGTAATTAATGGATTAAGTAGTAATGTATGTGTTCTAACTCCCATACATTCATAGAAGCAAAAGCTTAGTTATGAATGTTATGGTTAATCTCCCAATTTTGTTCTAATTGAAATTGAATCATGATGTAGCATTGTAGGGTTCCAAACTTTTGTAGTGCCAAGTGACTCTGTGAGTTATAGTCAGATATTAAGTAAAGCTTGGCCCATTTGTCATGATTTGAAAATGAAGCATTTCCTCAACCAATAGTTTAAATCATCCGTGCATGTTTATTAATACTGAGATTTTTCTACATGAATTATAGCCAAAGGTCCAATGCATCTAGTTGGAGAAATCCACAAAGTACAAGTAATGGAAGATCACAGAGAGGAGGATTTGGTGGAAACCATATAGAAACAGCCGTATACACAAATCGAAACTTCAGAAGTCCTAGAAACGAGAGCTCAAGATCACACTTTGGACAGAGAAATGAAGGTGGTGAAGATGAAGATGAAGGTGATGACAGCGTTTTGAAGTTTGATGTTGCTAACAAAGACTTGGGTAGAATAATAGGTATGCATCCAAGCTTTCCAATTTGAAGCACTGTTCTCCAGTCATTCTTTTAGCAGTTTTTAGAATTAAAAAATATTAATCTTGGTCTGGGTGCCCATATGCCCATAGCAGTGCAAGCTTAATTAAAATAAAACTTAGTCCGAATATGGATAGTTGCATTTTATTAGCTAATTTACGTAATATACTATTACATCTTCAGGCATTAACTGCAGCACAAGCTCATTGACACTCAAAGTAAAAAAAGTATATTTGACTTTGTAATTTTGGTTCTGTGTACTGTCAAGAGTAATAATAATCAAAAGTGATGTTCATTTATCTTGAATTAAATTAATAGTTTGGACAACTGATTTTCAATTTTGATATCCTATGTTTGTAGGTAAAGGAGGCTCCAAGATTAAAGAATTGGAACAACAGAGTGGTGCTAGGATAAAGGTATTAGCACAATTAATTTTGTTTATCTATCGACATAGGGGAACAAGTGATGTAGTGGCTAAGGCGCTTGGTTAAGTATCAGGCATACACCAATGGCATGGGTTCAAATCCTGCTTGAGGCAAGATGTCTCTAGTAGAAAGAACACTGGTAACAATTGCTGAAAACTATGTCGTTATTTGTTTGAAAAGTCTCTGAAATCTTTGCCTATAAGAATAGACTTGAATTATAACTCTCCCAGGGCTCTGTGGAAGGTCAGAAAAGCCTGGTAAAATACATTAGGCATTATATATCATTATGCAAGACTGGCTAAACCAATTTTGTGAATCTGTCAACTATTTTGATGAAAGAGTTCCTGTAATGAGATGACTTATAACCTCATGTCCCAAAATATATATCTCACTTTGTAAAAAAAATTCTACAGTTTTACATTTTATAAGATGACAGGCTCTTTTATTTATGTTTTAAGATCCTGAAAGATGAGAGCAATGGCAGCGAAACACCCGTAGAATTATTTGGAAGTAAATCTTGCAGAGATTCTGCCAAAAGTTTGATTGATGATATTTTGAATTCAAGTTTCCAGAGAGGTAAATATTTTTTATTTGCTTTTTGGAGAAGTTAATTAATGTCTCTCTTATAATCGTTAGATGATGTCAAAAGCAAATGGTAGCACAATACCAGATGATGTGCTTTTTCCTTGATTATTTGTGTAAATTTTCACTAATTGTAAGATTTGATCCATTTGTCTCTTCTTTTTTCTTTTGTAGGTGGTGGTGGAGGTGGTAATTCAGGATTTCAAAGAAATGAGGGATTTCAAAAAAATGAGGGATTTCAAAAAAATGAGGGATTTCAAAGAAATGAAGGGTTTCAAAGAAATGAGGGGTTTCAAAGAGATGAAGGGGTAACAAAAATGAATGTGGATAGAAGAGATGTGGGGAAAATTATCGGTAACTTCTCCTTCTGTTTAATGTTATTGTGAATTTTCTTCTGATTATTTTTGATTTACTTTTAAAATCATCTGTTAGATATATTTAATTTAAATTTGTGTGAAAGGTTATATAAGTTTGATGACTATAAAGATGTTTAAAGCAAAAGATGTTTATAACTTTGTAATAAGAAAGAACTGATGATTAAATCACCCCAAAACAATTTTCACCTTTCACCCAACAAATATAAATGTGTGTTACTATACAATAAATTCTATATTTTATTTCTAGGTAAGGGTGGATCTAAGATAAGAGAAATAGAACAAGAAAGTGGCGCTAAAGTCAAGGTACAAACTTCTTAATGTCGGACATCATTATATTTTATTTATAACATGCAAATATAGTGTTATGCAATTATTGCAATTATTTTACACAAAAGATTTGACAAAGATATGTGTTTTAAGATATTTATTAATGGGATTTTAACATTATGTATTCTTGATGTAGATTAATGTTTTGTAGTCCTGATTAGTTGATACTCAAAGTTTTGTAAAAATAAATTCAGATAATGGAAAATGATGGAGGGTTGGATACACCAATTGAACTAAGAGGCAATGAACAAGCTAGAACAAAAGCTAAAGAAATTATAGATGTAGTCCTTGGACCACAATGTACTGCAATACCAAGTAAGTTATTTATGATAAGAAGATTCATTCAGCATGCAAGAGTAAGGTTTTATTCAGAGAAGATTTGTGAGTTTTGAAGCAGCATTAACAAATAAGTGATCTATTTATCCTTATATCTGTGCTTCAGCTGCAATTTTCAAAAAGATGGGCCCTGCCCGACCACAAATTGACTGGGGAGCTGTCCATCAGAACAGATTTGCAGACGAAGCAGCGAAATGGGAAGGTAATACAAGGAAATAGTTTGAATTATAGTTGAATGTGTTCCCTTTGATACAAACATAAGATGCAGTGTGCTTATATTTTATCAAAATTCAAATTGACTGATATATCAGTTAGTAACTTAGTTAAGAAATAACTGATACTTTTTATATTTGAAAAGGGAAAATTGCAAATATTTCTTGTATTTTATTATCCAGGTGCATGTGCGATTAAGAAGGATTTTTATCTTGAGAACCCAGAAGTAGCTAATATGGTTCCAGAGGAATGCAAACAAATTAGGTGAGGATGCACAGAGGAGTCAAGGAATGAAAATATTTTTATTTGCTAAAAACAAATTGGAACTCAGCTGACTTATTTAGTAATATTGTACAGCTTAATGTTAACTTAAAGAGATTTATCAATCATGATATCTTATCTTAGGCACCTGACTTCATAAACACTGAGTCGGATAATGTAGAAAAAAATACAAATTTAGTATTTCAATTCATGAAATAAAAAACAAGCTATTGACGACCATTTTTTTTAGAACTGACAACAATAATATCATGGTTAGCAATATGGATGACAGTGAAACGGCCATTCCAAATCCTATCAGAACATTTGAAGAAGCCTTTGAACACTATCGTAAGTATTCAATAATAGAGACTTTGGGGGGGGGGGGGGGGGACATGTTGGAGCTACATGTTTCTTGCAAAATCTTCAAACTTGCTATGCCTTCTACAGAGTCCTGAAAAGGGACAGCCAGCCACCCGTACCCAAGTAAAACCTACCCACTGATATTACCTAGGTTTTTTTCTTATATAATTAACTCATGTATGTGTGTCTTTATATATTTTATATACAGCGGAGATCTTGGATGAAATAGCAAAGGCAGGTTTTCAGGAGCCTTCACCTATTCAGAAGCAAGCCTGGCCTATACTTTTGCAAGGAAAGGACATGATTGGGATTGCACAAGTGAGTAGATGACAAAGAGGATGTTTTTGTGTTATTGTAGGGTCCAGATTGCCATAATACTCTGTTTAATCAACAACCCGTTTTTATTCTTTTTATAGACTGGTACAGGGAAAACCTTAGCATTCTTGCTACCAGCCTTTATTCATATTGACGGACAGTCAGTGTAAGTGATGTATATGTATATCTAAACAAGTTTTATTAGAATTAGAAAAAATATGTTATTTTATTTTAATCTTATTAGATATTGATATATTTATTTTCATGATATAAAGCCCAAATATTTGGGTTGGAAAATGTTCGTGTAATATGTGTTGCTTGGATATTTCTCTTTTTCCAGTCCTAGAGAAGAAAGAGGAGGACCAAATATATTAGTTCTTTCACCAACAAGAGAATTAGCATTACAAATAGAACAAGAGGTTAAAAAATATCAGTATAAAGGTATTAAATGGTGAGTACAGCATTGATTTGAATTCAAAGAGATTTACTTAAACTCAGCATAGTCTCATCTTTGTTATAAACTAAATGATAGCTATTCCTGTCTGGTGAACTGTAAACCATGTAATTTATGTTTCACAGTTGCTGTGTTTATGGTGGTGGCAGTAGAAAAAACCAAATTAACATTGTCAACAAAGGCGTAGAAATAATTGTGGCTACCCCTGGAAGACTAAATGATCTCATCATGAATGAAATTATTGATGTTCGCAGTGTGACATATCTGGTAAGATAGTCTCAGACTCCTCATAAGCCTCACCTGCTGGTAGAAGCAATTAAATGTCTCAATATTTTAAATGTGAAATCTCTCAGTCTATCTCAAAAAAAATCAGAATGCTGCCTCATTAGAAGAACTTCATAATGCAGCATTTACTTTTGTCACACAATCCTCACTAATAGTCTGTAAGGTATTTAAGCTATTTATAGTGATTTCTCTGTACCAATAGTGAATTTGATTTACTTTTAAAGGTCCTTGATGAAGCGGACAGGATGTTAGATATGGGTTTTGAGCCAGAAATCCGTAAAATACTCCTTGATATCAGACCAGATAGGCAGACTGTTATGACAAGGTAATTTTTTCCCACTCATCTCTCATGTTTACAATTATGATACTATAGTTCAGCAAAGCTATCTTATTCAGTTGGTTATGTATTTGGTATGAGGTAGGACCTAATGGCTCTATTAAGCCCCAAACTGAATTGCTTCTTTTTTATTGAAAATAGGTGTTAACTTTGTTTTTGTGTTTTTTTCCAGTGCTACATGGCCTGAGGATGTAAGGCGTCTAGCAAAGCAATACATGAAAGATCCAATACAAGTCTTTGTAGGATCATTAGATTTAGCTGTAAGTATTCACATTCCATGAACATTTTACTATTTTTCAAATATCATAATTCTTCAAAATTTCATTTTGGAATTGGGCTTACAATCATATTTTCTTGACACATTAATGAAGAAAGATTGATATTGTATCCGAAATTATCCATGTAATTATTATTTCTATAAATTATAATGAGCCTGTGCAGTAACAATTTCTTGCAAGGTTTCATTTTAGATTTACTCACAAATGATTTTTTTATTAAAATTCTCTCTCTGGAATCTTTATATTGATTTGGCCTTTGTCCACTAGGTAGTGTTGTGTAATTTTAGTTAGCCAAAAGTCAATTCTCATGAAACTAGGTTATATTATGTCTTGCTCCTTTAATTCAATTTGCAGGCTGTTCACAGTGTTACTCAAAGAATTGAAATCATTGACGCAGAAGACAAAAGAGATAGGGTTTGTAAATCCGATAATTTTTTTTGACTGATAGAGCTTCTCAGGAGTTGCTATTTGATTATTCATCAGGGTTATCTGCTGGACATGGAATAATAGCTTCTTTTATCGATGAGCATGGAATAAAAAGTATATTATGTATATACATTGATATAATACATTAAAACACAAAAGTTCCTAGCAGAACTTGATGTGTGTTGTACATAGGAAGGGAAAGGGGATTAAATAATTCTTTTTAACTTCAAGGAACCGTTTTTGAATATTTTGCTGAACCAAACAGGATGACATGCTTTTGAATAATTGTTTGCTGTATATAATTAGAATTATCATGGGCATATAGACTAGATAATAAGCCATAGTTGTATGCCGTTCTAGAATGAGATATGTTTTCTTTTGCAGCTATTATGGTTTTTACAAAATGAAATGGAACCTGAAGACAAAGTCATTGTATTTGTTGGGAGGAAAACTACGTAAGAACTTTGTTACAGATTTAGATTTCAAATAGACTATTTTTCAAAACCAGGAAATGAAACAGTTTTTAACTTAAAATAGAATTAATTTCATCCCCCCCCTCCCCCCTTTTTCTTTTAACAGGGCAGATGATATTTCTTCTGACTTTGCTTTGAAAGATGTTGAGTGTCAATGTATACATGGAGACAGGTATGAAGATCTTATATGTTAAGAAAATAAACCTTATGAAATGGTTATAAAACTAGAAGTCATGCCAAAAAGTATTTTTTTATAAAACGAGATGATAAAAGTTTGTCCTAACATGATAATACAGGCTGAACTATTACAGGCTTATTTCTCGCACATAGACCTTTATATATTTTTAACTTAATGGAACCAAAAAAAGCAAAATACATGCTAAGATTAAAGTATACAATTTCCACTATGAAAAGAAATTCATTAAAACATTTATAGAAATATTGATAATTTGATTGATTTTTGTTATTGGACTTTTCCATTTCAGAGAACAGTGTGACAGAGAGCAAGCTCTTGCTGATTTGAAGTCTGGTGCTGTGAAAATATTGATTGCTACAGATGTTGCATCTAGAGGGCTTGACATACCAGATATCACGTAAGCCCTAATCATTGCATTATGGTGATTTTTGTTTACCTCTTGCTTCCATGTGATTTATATACTTGGACTTCCAAGTCTGCCTCTGCACACTTTGTACATAACATTTTGTTTTGATTCTCGAAAATGGACAGAAAATTCAAAATACCAATCAAGAAGTCCTTGATAGACTTTATCTTTTTCAATGGTAAAAGTTACTCATGCTACAAGAAGTCATGGCCACAATCATTCACCTACCTAATAAACCATGTTAACAAATGATGATGTCATCTCAGATATGGTATGGATTGTGTACATTATTTATTGTATTTAGCAAAGCTTTTGATAATGATTGATTTCTCATGTATTCCAGATATGTTTTCAATTTTGATTTCCCAAGAAATATGGAAGAGTATGTGCACAGAGTAGGACGTACAGGAAGAGCAGGGTAAATTGATTTTTGACACACACCCCCCCCCCCCCCCCCTATACAACTATTTGATTAAAGCAATAGCTTATAAATGAAGATTTTTTAAATTATAAATATTTTAGGAGTACAAAATAAATGTTGCTGTGTAGTTAACAACTGTCATCCTTTGCATATAAATATTCATACATTTTGACCTCTATTTTAGGCGTTTAGGCACTTCAATAACACTAGTCACAAGAGGAGACTGGAGGCAAGCCTCAAAATTGATCTCTATCATGGAGGAAGCTGGTCAGGTAGGAAAGAGTTCTCTGACATGTATATGAATTAGAAATATATAAATGGGGGGGAAATTGACAGATTGAGGTTAAAGGCTGCCTTTTATCTAGAAAATGTTACTTGACAACAAATTTAGAGATACATGTACAAGGTCATATTTTTGTTTATCAAAGTTTTATTTTGGTCATTGTTATTCCAAGTTAGGAGCATAGGAAGTAACCTAATACAGAAAATAATAATTCTTTGTAACTTTTCAAACAAATTTGTTCAATTTCATCAATTTTAGGAAATCCCTGAAGAATTAGTTGGTATGGCTGAGCGGTATGAAGCACACAGGGATAGAATAAGAGAGGAAGGGGGAAGAGGAGGTGGAGGAGGAAGAGGTAGAGGTGGTTTCCGTGGAGGAGGAAGAGGACACAGAGGTGGTGGAGATAGCTTTGGAGGAGGAGGATTCGGTGGAGGGGGATTTGGTGGAGGATATGGGGGATTCGGAGGAGGTGGGGGAAGGAGAGGAGGCAGACGAGAGAGAGAATCTGGCATTTTAAACCCCATTTATGGCATACCATGATATGATCGGACAAAAAAAAAAGCACACTATTAGTTTTATGAAAATCTAAGCATGAAACTAATAATTAATTGACATTTGGTCCTTGCAACCATGGCCAGTTTGTCTAATTTGAAAAACTTTATTTGAAAAAATCAAATTTTCATTCAAAGATATTCTGAAAGTAAATTTTCTTATTTCCAAGTTAGCAAGGAAAGCACTTCTTAATGTTGACATTTTGTTTTTCTTAAGTTAAGGGTTATTTCTTTAACCAGTAATGGAAGAAGAGAGGTTTAAGCCAAAAGGAACGTCCATTTTGCATTTAAAAATATTTGTTTATTTTTTATACCATATTTACCTGCTAAGTTAATGTTATGAAGCTATTGTACCATGGTAATGTAATTTCACATCATAAGCTATTAATTGTATTGTTTCATTTTCATGTATGTGTATATGTTGGTACAATGGAGATATGATCTGTTCATAACTTTACAGATATCAATATTTGTACCATGGTAATGTAATTTCACATCATAAGCTATTAATTGTATTGTTTCATTTTCATGTATGTGTATATGTTGGTACAATGGAGATATGATCTGTTCATAACTTTACAGATATCAATATTTGTAACTTTATGGTGCTATTAGAATTATTTTGTGATAGGTTAATGATAGATTTTAGAGATATTTTTTATTCTTATTTCAAATACAGACAGTTGAATAAAATATTAAATCACAAAAGGACTGGGTTTTTTTTAAATATTTGTTTTTAATTAAAAGTTACATGAAGTGTCGTTCATTTTTATACTTTTGTCTTGCTAGTAAAAGTAATACTGTAAGCCTGTAAAAGGACTAAGGTATGTATAAACTACTGATATGCCACTATGATAGACCAATGACACATAGGTAATACCCTATCAAAATCTCCATGGATTTAATGAGAGAAATGTACTACTATTATCAACTAATGTCTTTACAGAAGAGGGGGGGGGGGGACTACTTAAAAAAATATGGCACCATTTTGATTGTACATACATATAAACAAGTCTATGAATGGAAATGCAATTAATTCTATTTGGAAAGCTTGTGAATTCATAGCCATGTGTATTATCTAGAATAGTAGACACACTTGCTATTTATATGAAATATGTATTTATATTTGTATCTTTACAATGGGTCGAACTTCAACATAAGAATTCACCCCATGTATTGTCGAGGCGACAGGGCAATATCAAAGACCCTATAGGCTCTTTGGCAAAATGGACAACTATAGGGTTAGTTTAACCTAAACCTAACCCTATTGCAATTACTCTACCCTTGAGTCTCAACACACATTAGTGTGGATTCTTAAAATTAAATAGTTCTACCTTTACATTGGATTTTCCATTTAAATTTGGAATTAGAATTCTTATGAAAATTCAGTCATCAGCTCTTTTTATCATCTTGCCCAAGCCATTTTGCATAGACCCGTATGAACTGTATTGATATTGTAGATAAATTCCACAAAAACATGTTCACAAATTATGTATTGTTTTATTGAGCTTATCCATTGCTTCATTGTATCTAGAAGAAGCAGAAACAATATTCTCTGCCATTGGTGATGGTCCACGAGTGTAAGGAGACAATCCAAAAGAGTGGTACAGTTCTTCCTTAGAAGCTTCAGTGATAAATTTATTTTCAGGATCATAGTCAACTGGATCATCTGATAAAGTGTCTAAAATTGTAGGATAAAGCTCTCTAGTTTCATAAGGGAGTTCTACATTTTGTTCATATCTGGTATCTCTATAATCAGGTGATGGTGATCTTCTTGGTGTTTTTATTTTTCTGAAATAATTCTGAGCTAACTCTGGAGATTCACTTCTGTATAAATTCTTATATTCTAGATACCCACTTATAGGAGGGAGAGGGTTTTCAAACCCTAGTGATGGTGAAATAGTCAAGTTTTCTTTTTGAGTTAGTGCAAATACAAGTCCTTTGTTCCTAGCAAGTTCTTTATTTTGTTTATTTCTTTCCTTACAACATTCACAAGTCAGAGGAAAGCTCATATCACTTATGATACCATGTGGCAAAGTAGAATCACGTAGATATCCATCAATAATTCCTTGTACAGTGTGGTTGACTCCACGAAAAGAGGATGATTTTGGTTGATATCGTAGATATTTTTGAGCTTCATCATGCATTTCCCAATCCTTTCCCCGTCTATATGAGTGATGGATGCTACTACTTCGATCTGACTGCATCTCATCAGATTCTGATATTGGAGAAAGAGGCGGAAGTTTATGTAATTTGGAGCTTTTTGGGTCTGAAGTGTACAAATATGTGGCCATGGCTATGTTTCTTGTAAGGTAGTAGAAGGACTTTTTGTACTCTTTAAATGTTTGCAATCGGTAGTAAATGGATTTTTTCAATCAGGAATTTCTGTGCTAGCATCTTGCTTGGTGGTATGAAAGTTGGTTCCAAGACTGAAACGAAAAATTTGACGCTAATGATTTAATATATAACTTTATTACCTTGAATGTTTACACGTATTACACAAAAATTCAAGGGTCAATCCCACAACAAAGCTTAAACCAAATTTCTATTCATCCAGCATTTAGTTCTTCGTAATCTTAACGGCCAGGGTAACTGCTTTTTATTCGTTGGAACAAGAATTATCCTATATGAGCAGAGAAATATTTGTGTTTTTCTTATTTCTTGACATCAGTCACTGTGTCTCTGCTGTTGGTAATATTGATTACATGTTTAATTGTTGAGAATAAAATATACACTCCACCAGTGCATTATTCATGTACATCAAAATGATAGATTCACCTGTCAAAGGAAATAGTGTTTATGGCATGTAAGGGATAGAAATGGATTAAATGATTGAAATGATATTAAAACTTTTCAATCTATTGTAGTTTTTAAGCCTACTTAGATTATTGGTAAGCCTTAGCACATGCATTTTATACTCACCTACAAAACTGCTTTGTATATTTTATATATGATCCAAATTCAGTTGAAAATACTGCTTCCTATTTTGAGTTTATTCCAATGAATAAATCTGTTTTAATCCATGATGTTAATGAATCATATGAATTATAGTAGTGATATATATTCAAATGCCTGTTCTCTCTAGCTGGTAGGACTAAGAGTGTGTATTCTGACCATGTTGTAAACTAATGAAGTACGTTAAGCTGTGTAGTCATGAATATCTTACAATTCTAAACATTTTACTGTTTGCTACCCTTTCACTGTTTCAGAGAGTTGTCGTGATTTGGCACGAGAAATCAATAACATTAGGTATTGTATATCACAGATCCTTATATGTATTGTCAAACATGATATACCATATCCTAAAGCAAATACTACAATGATCTGCTGCTTGGTTGTCCAGTAAGTTGCATTGCCACTTAAGTACTTCAAATGAATTATATGATTTAAGGAGAAACGAGTGTTTGGATATCTAATGTGCACTTGAGCCGATATCAGAAATCATATCCATTAAATGGCTTTGAATTTCTAAATTAATCAATAGTGTCAATATTTCTTTTCAGAACTGTTTTCTGATCACCATTAGTTTCCAAATACAAATGTCTCAATTATTATTCCGTTCAGTGGTTTTAGACTACATTGGACATGGTAATATATTGTGTAAAAGGGCGTATATATTTGATTAAAAAGAGCTGTTTGACATTGGTGAACAAAGTTTCCTATCCAGAATAACTAATCAAGCCTGATGTGATATATAGTACCTTGAAAAATTGTTGGTGCATTCTTGATAAATTGATCACAGCTTCAATCTGTCCTGTAATTATAAAAGACCTGCAGTAACTGTACACAATTATAATTCTTTTGCAACCTGTAGGGAACTTTTTAACAAATAGAAATAGCTTTTATGTAAAATATTAATATCTTGAGAAGCTGAAAGAAATAACCACTAGATGGCAATGTCATCTGTCTGACCAAAGCAGTAAAGTCTAAAGGACGAATCATTGTGTGGTTTAGTTCGGTTCTTTTCCAATAGGGTCATATTGAGCAACTTTTTAATGGTAAGAAATTTAATGAATAGATGTGTGTGTGTCACAAAATGAGATTGGTATGAAATGTTATGAGACTGTTGCTCGACAATACTGTAGGAAATATATTACACTGTAACAAAGGCAGCAGATATATAAACCGTAACACATTATGAATTTTCTGTATTTTATTCCAAGTTGATAAACAAACTGTCTCCATTTTCTAAGATTTTCTGTACAATTGAATGTTAATCTTACAAAAGAAGAACCATAGCTTATTGTCATCAAATCTATGCAAGTACATTATGATAGAAAATCAATAAACCAAACAATATTCTTAAAAAAGAATAGCAAAATTTGTAGCAGCTAACATATTTTTTTTACAATATCATACAAGAGCATTTTGAAGTTAAATAACTAACTAAATTATTAATTTCATGTCATTATTTTGTCCCAATAATTATAAGTATGCATATATATAGCAAAAGTGTAGCCAACTTATGGGTGTCAATATCAACTTGTCTTCAATCACGACAATCCATTGTGAAGAAACATTTATATTGGGGTAAATGTATAAGTTTATTTTGACACAATTTCAGGCTGCTTTCAAGGAAAAACCCACTGCTGCCAGAAATGTTACTGCCAACCTTTGCAGTGACCCCAAGTAGACAGCTTAAAAGTTAAAACCATCATACCATGTTTATCCCAAATCTATATACATGTACATTTTAATACTACATCATAATTTACATACTGAAAATGTAGATTAACTTATTGATAAATATATCTTATGGAAACCGTCCCATAACTATTGTTTAGGTTATCCTTTGTGATATGTGTCTGTTGTATATTCCTCTAAAATGGAACTCTGACTTTCCCATCAGGAGGAGCTAGCAGTAATTTCAGATATTGTGATTGCCATTTTCAAATTGTCCCCTTGTTTGGAATCTGGTGCTCTGCCATTAAATGAGAAAGGCCATGTCTGTAAAGAAAGAAGTACAACGTGATTTAGAAAAAAAATCTTTTACAATGAACCCTAAAACAGTTTGCAATTTTTTCCCTTTCATTTGAAGTAATTTTTTTTAATTCAAAAAGTTTTTGATATAAAAGGTAATTGTTTAAAAAGAAATTTACCTTCCTACAGGATAGAATTTGCAAGAAATAATATCTTCGGGAATTACACAAGATTTCATTTCCTGCAAGCTTATATTATTTTAATGCAACGATCCAAAATCAAACTTTGTTTTTGTTTTTGTAGACATTTCAAAAGATTTTGTCTCAAGAAGAATTGTATGCATGCATGCATACATATTCAAGCCTGTATATTTGAGAAAATAATTACAGTTTTTCTTATCCAAACAATCCAGAAACTAGGCATCTTCCAAGGCATTTCCATGCCAGAGGACAATACAGTATCCAAGAAATTTAATTTGAAAATCAAGTAACCATTATAATTGCTGACAAGTTCATCAGCCTTTGACCCCTAGACAAATTGCGTTGTTCAAGTCGACTTACAGAATGTATGTGATGTGGTTTATCAGGTTGGAAAAAATGGTAGATAACATTTATTTTCTTTATAAACTAACTCTAGCCGCTACAAAGGTGGTTCTGGGGTATCAAATGTAGACTCCTTATAGCTTTTTATTCACTTCTTTTTTCTTTATATCATCATTGTCAACCATACAGAGCCAAATATGATAGGTATATAGTGGTTTTTTTGTGTTTATGTTTTGATATTCTATTTCAATATTTCACTCATATCTTAATTTCTGCCACATACCTGTTTTCCTGCATGCAAAAATATTTCTTACTGATGTTCTTTGTGAGGGTTTTTAAAGTTAAATGACAAGTTGTCTTTTAACTTTAAGTTATCTCTGTATGTCTCAGTTGTATAGATATGCATTTCAAGATCAGGGGAAAACAGTTAAATGCATACTTCAATCAATTGCTCCCACTTACCATGGTTTAATCGTTTTTCAATCAAACAATAAACACTGCTTTATCAAGGATTCTCTCAAAATCAAAATCTACTGTTATTTCATTGAGTCTTTTCAATTTGAGATATTCAAGATTCCCCCAAGATGTTAACATGGCACACAAATGCCCAAGTTACAACTGGTTTAATCGATCAAATTTCTCACTTTGTAACTATCTTTCTTGATTGGTTTATTTTGACTTTTTCTGCTGTCTGTTTCTACATCAGTGTACTTTATTTTATGCATTTGCCCCAGACTCTCCAGATGTACACTTATTGGGGATTTGTAAATGGTTCTTACAAATTTGTAAAATATACTAACAAAGGCTCCTCATCTTTCGTGGCATCTTTTTTTTTCTTTCTTTTTTTTTTTGGAGGGGGGGGGGAGGGTTAAAACTTTAAAAGATTCAATTCTGTAAAGGGTTCACAGTTTCTTTTTGTGTCATCAGGGTGACCAACCTTGTCAACAATATTCTATGGACTTGAAGACATAAAAACAATCCATCTATCTATTTCTGGGGATGGAGTCCATGCATTTATGAAAGGGCTCTCCCTAGATGCCGTGAGACATGCAGGTGGAAGACAGAGACCTATCAAAACTGCTAAACAGACTGCTCTTTAAGTTGATATTGCCCAAAGATAAGTCAAAACACCCATAGAAAAAACTTTGGTTTTAACTCTTGTACCAGAGTTTGAATCAAGGGATATGTTTGACACTGGACCAAATTGGGTCTTGTTCTCTCTCTTTATGTTAAATTAAGTTATATAGCCTATGCGTCAAGAATAGATACAGAATTGTAGATAAAAAAGCTTTATACAATTTTATACAAAAGATTCAGTAACGGTTTCATCAAAATTATTTTGATAATACTTACAAGATTAATTGGATGAACATTTCCTTGTGTAGAATCAATGTCTTCTGTGTTTGTACTTTCGTTTTGTGTTGTCAATCCACTTGCTGCATCATCCTCTTCTAAAATTTGTTTTAAATGTGCAATATAACATGAAGCTAATCTCAAAGTGTCCAATTTGGAAAGTTTTGTGTCTGGTGGCACCCATGGCAAAGTAGTTTTAAGACGTGAAAAAGCTTTTGATAGAACTCTCATTCTGGAACGTTCTCTTGCATTGGCTGCATTTCTCTGAAGTGGTTCACCTTTACGACTTTTGTTACATTTCACGTCATCACCATTTTCACTTTTGCGTCTTCTTGCCATTTTGTCTATTTCATTAGCTGAACAATTCAGATCAATTTTTTTTTTCAATATGAAAATTGTCAATGATAATGTAAATTACTTTACGGAAACTTTTATCTTTCAATTAAAAAATGTTTGCAACAAAATGATCAAAGTTACATGTTTCGTTGTTGTATCCAGTACATATCCAATGGAATATAACCAAACTTTTTCTTGAATGTGTATACAGAACAAAAAAACACTGGAAGATGTCTGTCACCAGGAATTTATAAAATATAGCCCTGCCACCTGCCTCTGTTTTTGCCTTCTTTTCTACACTTGTTCTTGTTGAATAAACTTGGTTTTGGTTAAAAGTTGAAAAGAGACATGCCACACCTGAAACAGAACAAATTGGACAAGTTACTCTATCACTTATATAGTTCTATGGTTCTTATAGAAGTTCAAAGTTTGGAAGCTAATAGATTATATGTAGAGATACAGTCAATAAGCTTTCAACAACTTTTTCTTCAGCAAAAGTAAATTGTTAGTGACATGAACAAAATGAAATGCTATATGTGAGTCTTAAGCTGCCTGCGTGGAAAGAATTCAGAGGAAGAATTCTTTGAAGGAAGTATAACATTTATATCCAGATCATGTTGATTAGTTCATATTTATCAAATGAACAGTTGATAAAAAAAAAAGTACATTTTAGAATATCTAATCAATCTTAAGACATCCGATAAGAGATTCCTTCAAAGAGAAAACTGTCATCTGGCTGAAAAGTGATGTACAATAAGTGTAAGAAATTACCCCTTTCTCCTCAAATGTTGAACTTCTTTTTGCAATTAGTTATATTATTCTATAAGGGCATGTCAGGGAATTAAAAGGAAATATTTGATACTTGCTAATCATATATCAACATGTATAAGATATAAAAACAAACACAATTCTACATAGTTAATTTCTACTAATGACTAACCTATTTTCTTAAGAATGTCATTAAAGAATATAAGATTTCAAAATCAACTCTTCATATCATAACCTTCTTCAAATATATGTAGCTATTTCCTAAACCAAATGTACCTGTAAATGCATTCTGGGGTCTATGTAAACATCCCTAGCTACCCCTCCCTTGCTATTTAGATATTTCTGATATGAAATCTCTTTCAGCTCCCAGCGTGTGTCACTTGATAACTCCTTGGGAAGGACATAGATCCAGGCTTTAATACTAGACATGCAGTTCTTTCTACATTCTTTCTTCATGTAAACAATTACAAAATTTGATATGCCAACTGAGATTTTTGCTTGATATCTGTGTGCTGTAAAAACACAAATTAGAGGGGCCATGATCTTTCCTCCGATCAAATGTCTTCAAAATACATAGAAGCTAAAAGTAACTCTGGTCCTACAGGCAAAGCTTGGATGGATTTTTTTTCCATATTAAATATTTTGACTAGGGCCCCGTATGAGCATGATTGAAAAGGATTTC
>JAVSBT010241084.1:0-11016 GCA_033118115.1 Pharyngocirrus eroticus | reverse complement strand
CAAAGCTTGGATGGATTTTTTTTCCATATTAAATATTTTGACTAGGGCCCCGTATGAGCATGATTGAAAAGGATTTCAAGTAACTTTTAAAAACCATCATATTTTTTCTCTCTTTGAATTCTTATAATGAAAGGGTATTTGAAGGAATTTGTAGAATTAATTTTAAATAATCCATAAGAACAAGAAGTCTTAACAAAGCCAATACTTAAAACTTATAAACGTCTTAACATTAACACCCCTATTTGTGGGCACTCTTTCCCAACGTTTACTTTGTAATTTCACTCTGGTGTTGAACATTTTATCTTTAGTTCATTTCAACAGGTATTTCCCATGCTTCGATCTTTTCAATCAACTGTATCAAATCACTTTTCTGGTTAATCCAAGTCTCCCATAACCAGTTACTTGTAAAATTATATAGCCTTGTGTTGAAATCTCAAAGAAAATCCAAACTTGTATGGAAAATTAACTAGAAAACAAATTTTATATGACATAATCGTAGAAGCCTTGTACCCATAATCAATACAGAACAAAAAATATTTCCCCCCCCTCAAAAACTTATCTAGTTAAAACATTTTTATGTCATATTGTATAGTGTATTTTCATTTTAATTTAGGAATATTTCAATTTACTAATGACCATTGTTTTAGAAAAGGTTATAAAATGGTATTAAAAATAGATGTTTATTATTTGCATTCAATGTATTGTATATTAATATAATATAATTTGTTTTATATATATTTAAAATATTTCATGAGCATGAGATATTTTGCTACCATTTATATTCAAATATCACATGTTTAGCGAAAACCAAAATGACCATTTAATGTTTAAAGATTTTTACTTTTAAAATTCTCTAAATGGAAGGAAAAAAAAAAATTCCAGTATAGAGTGTATCTTCTCAAACCTTAAATGCCAAAGAAATTAATTGAACAGAACATTCAAAGTTTGATTTTGTGAAACATAAAACCTTTTCAAGAAAATTTGGCCAGATGGTGTACTTCTTCTTGATCTCCTCCGACTTTGAAGCAGTCAAGTATTATCTCTATTCACTGTTGGTTAATCTTCATTTCCAAAGTTCACAGGAATTGTTCATATCATGTATATCATTGTTTTAAACGTTTAATCTTAATTTTGGTAAATGAATGATTTCTTATCTGTAAATTTTAGGGAAAATTTAGTTCATAACTATGTAACACTTTATAATATAAGACAGATTTACGAAAACTGGTATTTTTACATTATATGAAGTCTAAAGCTATTTTTATTTTTTTTGTTTTTAGTATTGTAATGGCCTTCTTTAGTAAAAAGCTTCTTTTTCCTTTTAGTGCCTAAGAGATATATCAGAGGGGGATATAAGCAGCTCTACATAAGCTTTTGTAATATTTCAGATTTGTTTTCATGTTAAAAAAAATACTTTACCCTTTATGGGCTCATGCATAAGCATAATTATGTAATAATGTGTACTTGTTGTTTTTAGTTTTTATTTTAATCAACCCCCTACTGAAGAACAGTTAGTGTATATAGATTAAAAGATTTTCATTATTCAAATGTTGACTAATCTTGAATAACAGTAACCCTTTTGTATTTTTTAGAGTATGTAAGATTTTGTAAAACAGTGTTATCAAATATAATCTTAACCAATACCAAATAAACCAGAACTAATTTGCAAAGAAAATGATACTCTTGAAAAAGCCTAATGAAGTAGATTAATTAACAAATTCCCTTATTTCTCATAGTGCACAGGACCCTCCCCGCACAGCACATCTTCTCAAGCTTAAATTCCCACCAGACCAACCAAATGTTACCTAATTAGAGCCAATCAGTTGTATACACAAATCAAATTAAGAAATAACTGTTTAGAGTTGTTATTTACAGAAGCGCTTATGTCTCCAGCAACCAACCCTCCATGGGAAAGATCACCATTTTCTGTTTAAATCACTATAGGAATTGTTGTATAATAACAACAATTATCATCTCTCATTCTGCTGTATATTTTTACAATGTCATGGATCTAGCTATTCCTAGATTGACCAACGCCATGTCAGATTAGTGTAAACATTTCCTCTGAATTATCGACACCCCCTTTACAATTAATTTCCAATACATTCTTTATTTTGCACAAAAACTGTTTAGTTTCTTCCTTATCATTTTGTGTCCCTATTTTTCCTTCCCATTATGGGGCATTTGTACTGTTGATTATATCATACTATATCATTAGAGTTTCAGAGCCTCCCAGAATTATTGACAGCCATGGAGGCTTTTTAAAAATGAAAAAAATGTTGTAATCTTCCAACTTTCATTTTATAAACTTTGTAATGAAAATGTTCTCATATAGAAATGTTATTGGAAAAAAAAGGGCATTGATGGAACAAAATGTTATCAATCTAATATATACATCTGATATCTAGTTCACTTTTGGTAAAAAGTTTACATACATGGATCCTCTTGCATAAAAAATGTCATGTGTTTATTTTTATAAATCACAAAAGATATAGTTGTGTCAATGTCAATTGGAGTGATCAATCAAAAGAAAAAAAGCTGCATAAAGAAAAAAGTTAATTCATAAAATGTTTCAAACCGTTACTCTGTGTCAAGATCAAGAAAACACACTGTTGTAGGTTGGAATCCCTTGCATATGGACAGAGAAACATTGAATTAAACATATCCACAAAAATGAGAATGTATAATTGATTTTTTTATGATTAAAATGCATTTTAGTTATGCATAGATACACAATTATTTTTTCAGAGTTTAGGCAAAACTGTTTAAAGGCACTCAATACGGTTAATTATGTTGATTTCGGAAACTTTTTAAAAATGCAACAGTTTTAAACAAATCTGTAAAATTTCAAATTCTCTGTCATTTAATGCTTTAAGTACCTTTTGTTTTGAGAAACAAGAAGTTATCAGTCACTTTGAAGATTCCTTAAATGTTTAAACAAGATACTCCATGTACATCATAATCAAGCCGTGATCACGTTTCTCTACTTCATGCATTTCTAAAACATGACATGCATGGATTGAAGAATGTGCAAAAATGTTAAGAAAATGCAAACATTAAATTTAATACCACAGTTTTTTCCTAGAAGTATTCCACTAGCAAACTTTCCCCATTAACCTAACAAATAAATAATAAAAATAGTTTCGGACTTTAAAAAAACATTCTTGGATTATAGGAATTAAATTTCTAAGCATGAATTACAGTTTTCAATAATTATTGATAATTGTTAATAAAGTCAACAAAATGAGACTGATTTCTGATTTTTTTTTAAACAAATTTTTAGTTTTGTTAATTGTTCTTTTGTATTCATGTTCGGTACTTTTTTATCAATTAATTCTAGATTTAGATCAAATTTCTGGTGACTTATACTCAGACAAAATGATATGTTCATTATTATACCCATAAAATAATCTATTACATATTATTCATAGAAAAAGATGGAACTTAAAATCCTCAATACAGCAATTCAAATCTGTCACAACAGAATTAGTTTCTCCAAAGATTGATGGCACACAAATTACCTGTGTTGATTCCCTCAAATGTCAGTATTCAACAAACCATGTGGCCATACGATTTATGTAATAATTCAATCTGGTGTTACAACTGCTAAACATAAATATCAAGGTGTCTATTTTAATTTAGATCAGTTCCACATTTATTCCACTGGCTCCAGAAAATTGAAATTTCATGGACATTTAGATGTTGTATAATGTGAAAATCATGTGAAAAATGCTACCTGGAAACATTCCAGGAATTAATTTATAACTTTCAAAAATAAAAATATCTAAACTTGAGTTTCACATTATATTTACAAAACCATTACAGCAAATTTTGGTTTTGATTCATTTTAGCTCTTTTTAGAGTTTTATCCATCTTTACTTGTGAAATTAATTGTTTTAAGACTAGACTGTGAATAAACTGTGAAAAAGAAATTCAAATAATCTTGAGGGATCATACATTTTTTAAAGTTATAATTTTTCTAGATAAGGGATTTTTCAGCTAAATTATAACAACCAATCTTTCCCCAAAACAATAATAGTCTCTTCCCTCTTTTTTTCCATTTGAGAAACAATCACAAATATAAAGCTGTATAGACATTTTCAATAACCTGACTTAATTTCATTGCGCATGTTTACACCTTTGCAAATGGCTTTATCTCTATGATAATGTGTAAAAAATCATGACAATGTGAAGCAAATTATAAATCTAACTACAAGATTGAAATTTATTCTACTAATATCAATTTAGTGGACATATTCTATCCTTAGAATGTGCTGAAAAGCCACATGTTTAACAATTCCCACTTTATACCCTTTCCAATCCTGAATTAAAAATTCAGTAAATTTTCAGACTTTACATCTAAAGGATTCCAATTTCCATCAAAATGGAGCCATGAAAAGGATCATCTAAGAGATTAAAGCCACAATCTAGACTCACATGCAACCATGAAGAGCTACTAGACTGCACCAGTAAACAGGCCCACCTGTCCACAGATCTAAGACTCATCAAAAAGGATGGTTAAAGTTATTATCTATCTAATTATGACACGTGTACATACCTTACTTGATGGATAGTGAGACAATGTAACTGTGGGAACATAAAAGTCAAGGTTTATAGACTTGAGGGAACTGGTCGACTAGAGCTTAACAATTTCTAATAGATTTATGCAATAAAATAGAGATTGAAATAAAAGTTATGAAATTAAGATACCTTATTATTGCATACAGGTATATGATTTTAGTGGCAGTATTATAAAAACAATTGATTTACTGTTTCTCAAAAATCATGAATCTGTGAAAGTTTAAAAAATCCATGGTATGAAAAAACATCTTTCCTCTCTGAAAGTTCTTCCATAGATATAATCACCGTATTTTATACTCTTATTGATATGGTTCAAATCAAATTCGCATTATAGTTTATACATTAGGATGATTAGAAAGAATGATAATTATTGTTTTAAAAAGCACAAAAACAGCAGGGTACTTAACAGATTCATTTGTGTAGGAAACATTAATTACCCCCTTTACTATAAACTAAGAAAATGCATCATTGCAACTACAGTTTCTACACATATCTTTCCAATACACCAAACTAATTTTCCAAATAAATTCTGATTTTCAAAAAAGCACTCCTTCTATTGAGAACTTCTGTGAAATGCTTAACAATTGTGTGCTATATGTGGTGAAGCTCTGTTTACATCATTAATCATAGTTTTTCTGGCATTTTACTTCATGTTAGGGAAAGTTTGACAAATTGGTCTGAAGCTAATAACCCCTTGTTTGTTTTTGGTGGATAATCTTATTTTTACCTCACATGAAGTTTGTTATAATATGTTTATTATTGAAATATCTAATTCAGGAACACAATCTCTGTAAAATGAAAGCAAGTTATAGAAAGTTATTGTCATATATATAAATGTCTCAGGTTTGAAATTATACAAAGGAGCCAAATGATGATTTCCTTCATAATGGGGAGCTCTATTGGCAAGGTTGTTCCATCTTCTTTGAGAGGGCAGCATGTGGAGGGGGCAGAGCACAAATGAAAAATATCCATTTGAACTAATTGTTATATTGAAGTTCTATAGAAATATATTTTATACTGTCAAGAACTCTAAAATTATTGTGGAAATGCTGGATGTGTAATAAAGTAAAATATTGAAAAAAAATACAACATTTACTAAATAAACAAAAAGTAACTAGACAAATTGAGCCAAATTAGAATAATACAAGAGTACTTTACTGAAAGCTAGATTAATTTGTCTGATATCAGCAAGAAAGAGTCCCTTTTTTATTCTAGCTGTAGTAAAGATTTCAAATCAGGTGACGACAAGCCTACACTATGCAGGACTTGATAAGCAAGATATTACAAAGAACAAATTAGCAATTGAAAATTAATGGGATAAACGTAGTTCATCAAAAAGAGGGAGGGCAAAAACACATGTTCACCACTTGCCAAAATAAGAATGCCTGTTTTTTAACAAACAATTTATCAAGGGAATATTTTACAAGTTTTATAACCCCCCACATACTCAAGTCCCTGAGATGTATACACTTGTGATGCTTAGAAATATTTAGAAAACTTCTGGATAATGTCATTTCCTCCTAGAACAAGTTAACACCTCACAAAAGTGTCCACCTTTATGAGCCCAAGAGTCATTGTTTCAGAAGTAGAAACTTGTAAATAATGCTGTAATTAAAGTGAGGAGAATCATGTGAAACAAATTTCACTTTGTATTCCCCAAATCTGTTTCTGTAATAGAAAACCTTGTGCTCATTGCAGCTAACACTGCATACCTAATCAGTAAAGGATATTTTGTGGAATGAGTGTAAAACAAAATTAGACAAACAAAGAGGCCTATAAAAACCAGCAACATTTATTAGAAAGGAAAATTCTATGCTTATTTTTTTTGTTGAACATTTTGATCCCATAGTCTCAAAATTCGCAATTTTGATGAATCTTTGATTTAGTTAAAATGCAAGTATCTAAAAGATTTTCAGACTTCCATATCTATACAGAGCATTTTTTTTAAACAATTTTATAATTTCCTAATTATAACTGGTATGCTATCAATATAATAGATTATTCAGTCCTCAAAAAAAACCATTCAAAATGTTTGTTTATATAAATCTTTTGACAGTCAGAAAACATGACATGAATTTTCAAAGTTCTCCATCATCATCAGATTAAAAGACCACCATTTTCTTGGTGGGTAAAGACTATAAACTATTGTCATGATAAGATTAATCTTCTGCCCATGAGGATTGTTTGAAAGATGTCATCTCAAAGTTTTTTCTTTAGTAGCCCAGGCTTGTGTTTCATGTAAATACAATGATTAAATTGTAGTTTGAGGAGATATGTGGTTCAAGCAGATTGTTTGACTGATTCCTACCATTTTACAAACCATTTAAGAAAATTCATGTCAAACATCATTAACTTTAGCTTGTGCTTGGTGGTATTTCACACAGAGATTCTCTGCAGGATTTCCCAGGCTTGTGCTACTATCAAATACATCCCCTGTCAAAAGTGTCGATTTCTCTTTTGGAAAAGATAGGGGAAATTTACTAAGATTTACAAAAAGTCAAGTGAGGATGCTCTCTGATCCTTTCAGCCTTCACAGCGGGAAGATCTTAAAAAATACCATACACACTTGTTTCATCAATTCTCAAGTAGGTACCATCTTAAATCTTTGACTTTTTTTCCAACATAGAGATGATTGTCTTTCCCCTAATAGACATGTACAGTCATATCAGTAGTGCAAAAAATACAAATAATATTCCAGCTTTCTGTTATTTCAGGTGTGACAACTTTAAACATGATGATTAAAATCTGACACATCAACAAATGAATCCTTGTGTTTCTTATTGTGAACTTTCAGAAAAACTAGAAAAATGCTATGCTTTCCTTCTCATGGGTCATTTTGCTTTACAAGCATTGAGTAAATTTATTTCATTAATATGCATACCAATATCTATGATTTGTTTTAGAAAATGTAAATCTTAGTTGGGTATTAATTTGCTATTTTCAATTCTTTTGAAACATTGGATGAATAATTCAACCGACAAAAACTAGGTTAATGGGCCATAATTGATTTCAGATGAAAACGTTTATGTACAACATTTACCTGTCATTAAAATCTGTTGTCTAAGTGCAAAATGTTACAAATCAATGCATAATGGCTATATAATATTTTTATCAAAATTAATTATGATTAAAATATTTTGATTGATCACTTTTCTTGAAAACCTTTTTTCAAATTGAAAATATTTTCACTTCAAAATCATACATCCTTTAATTCAGGAATTCATTCTAACCTATCAATTCCTATTTTGATTGTGTGAAACGTTTTATTCAATATAAAGATTATAGATATTTTCTACAATGGATAACATTTTTAGTACATGTATATTCCAATTGTGATGTTAATATACTTTTATTCTAATTCTTTGCAAATATCATTCACAGATCTTTTTTTGAGAAAGAGTTTACAATTTTAAGAAATATCTTTAACCTTACCACCAAGTCATAGGAAATTAAACATCAAGAAAATATTAAAAAAGATTAGTATTAATATGAAAGATATGTCTTATGGTTATAAATTAAAGAAATTTTTATAAAGGTTTTTACTCACCAATATATTACGTTCTTCTAGGAATCATTGTCAAGGAAGGCAATTCACAACACAAGTTTTATGTATTTTGTAACATTGAAGTTAAAATGTAACATTACATTCATGTATGTTCTCAGCCCGATTAGAGTCAATTCTTGAAATTCTCTGTACTTAGACTCACAACTTCTCCATGAGAGAAGTAACTTTTTGAAATTAGATCCCTGAGTCACGACTGATGATTGGCCTAATGATGCTTGGTGCATTATGCCATGGGTATGGATGGATAGAAGAGAAAATATACACAAACTTTTGATTGACAAGTAAGTGGAAGAAGGGTGTGGCCAAAACTTCTTGAGTGATTGAGTTCAAAAGTTATGGAAAAATAACAATGAGGAAATTTATCTGCACTTAGAGTCAAGATATTGTGATTTATTAAGATGTTTTTTGTTTTCTTTCAGTTACTTTGTGAGTTTTTCCTCTTCATATATTCATCCCTTTTCCCAGGCATAAGAATAGTCATCAATATTGTCAAATGTCAATCTGTTTTGTTCCCTTGCATTTATTTTTACTTCCTCTGATATAAAGAACTTTTATCACTGTTCCATGTTGAATTATTCAAAAATGTGTGTAGCCCTCTATTCTGGCCATAAGTCCAAATAAAAGTTAAATAAATCATCACAATTAGTCAATTTAACTTCAACAGATTAATTTCAAAGAAAGAAAATAGGATTCACTTTCCCTTAATGCCCTTTCTTCAGTTTTTTTCTCTCCAATTTTTTTTTTTACTTTCAATTGTGTACAACTGTTTCTCCATTCAGCAGCCATTTCAACGCAAGATTAATTATACAAGTGGCACAAATTGAAAATCTGACATTATCAGCATCATGTTTACTTGAGCGGATAATTACTGGAGAACAAAAGTTCAACAGTAACCACAGAACTAGATATATCAAAGACTTCTTACATTTGAAATGAAATACCTGGTATTTATCTCATATTTCTAATTCAACCACATCTACAAATACGATTTAGCTGCCCTGCATGTCAAAAGAAAATAAATCTACTTTATTCTTTTCTTTTTTAAATATCAAACATTTACGAGTAAAGATTTTGCAAAAAAACTAATTAAAGGTTCGTTTCTAGATTAAGAGTTTTACATTGTGCATGGGTTAGTAAATTATCTTTGTATTTGGAATATTGTCTATTGCAGGTTATGCATGCAAGTATAATGGATATTCATAAAAAGCTTTATAAAGCATAAATCTACAACCAGAAATTTGTTTTCAGATATTGGTAAAGTTGTATATAGAAAGTCATCAATTCTTTTTTTAAGCTGGATGGCATAACTGGTAGTTCAACTGTGTGTTATTGTGACCTTAACACATAATATATTCTTATATAGAATAAATATCATGCACATATCCATTACTAACAACAAAAGGCTCAGTTTTTAAAAAACATCATCAATTATTACACACACATCATAAAGTAATAGGTCATCTTCTTATCTTTACACAGAATATTTATGATGAAGTTGAACAGGTGAAGAAATGCCAAAGAGCCCAATTTAATCATAAAATATGAAAGGGAGTATGAAAAAAGATACCACCCCTCCTATGCCAGTTGTCCGTGTTATTTTGCAATGCCCTCTCATTTGCTACATCAATGCTATTTACCATACTACAGGCTTGAGGAGTGCAGAGGGCAAAATAATACTATTTACCTTGTCAAAAGTTTTGACCTGATCAAATGCAAAAAAAAGTCTTCAACAAGCAACTTGTGGGTGGTATCCGTGAACGATTATCATATAATTGGTGATCATTTTTAATGGATTTGAAGATAAATCAACTTTTTAAATCAAAGTTTTATGTTGATGTATTTTTTTTAATATAGTTGAATGTGTAAACTATATCATAATTATTATGCTGTTCATAAAGAGAATTTTAACTTCTTTTTTTCCTATAATTTCTTTTTAATGTCTCAATAAACATAAGATACACGTATCTGATATTTTCCTCCATTACTTGGTTTTGTTTTGCAGTCCTGTTTCCCTTATTGCTGCATGCAAAGTGACCTCATCACTAATACAAGTATATGTCTCAAAATTTGTAAAATTAATTTTTAGTTTATATTCATTTAATTTGATTCAAATTACCTCAAAGTGTAATCAAATTAGGGTTAGAAGCATCATATGAGACTGTTTACAGAATCCATTTTTCATGCTAGAGTAATATAATTATTATAGGGTATACTGACTGACCAGATAATTTAACTTTCCCACACTACATGTATATATTTTCTAGGTAAAAATGAAACAAATATGTAAGGCTTTTGAAAAGGAATAAACAAAGTTTTAAGGCTCCACAAAGGTGTTAAAAAATCAGACTCTAAGTCGATGTTACAGCTCATATCTGATCACAGAAGCAAGTGGAGCTAATTGGAACTCCACCCACAAGTGGCGCCATGTTTGTCATACACTAAAACTTCTGTTCATAGATGTCAACAAAAGCTTGCTGCTAGAACATTTTGACTGTGACTATGTTCACTATTCAGGTAATGGGCTTATGTCTGAATGAATGGCCTACTATTTCCTCCATGATAAATCAAGTATTTCAGTGGGGTGGGCAACACACAATAAAGAGGAATATTGATTTAGATGTAGCCTACACATTTTCATATTTTTCAGGTCTAGGACAGCAACTGGTTCTTTCACAATGAGGATTATTTCGAAACAAATTTGATGGGGATAACTATTTTTGATCAAACATGTCCTGACAGTGGAACATTTTTCTTGGAAATTCTATTGAAATCTGTTTATTACATATCAGAGGGGGGGGGGGAGGGGTTCCTTGGGAATTGGGATTTGGCCTTTTTAATTGTTTGGGACTTGGGATTTTCAGATTTAATTT
>JAVSBT010240862.1:0-12832 GCA_033118115.1 Pharyngocirrus eroticus | reverse complement strand
AGGAACCCCTCCCCCCCCCCCCCCTCTTAGAAGGGTCTATTAGGGGGGCGCTTATTCGAACCGGCGGCTATTCGAACAAGGGCGGCAATTCGAACAAATATGGTCTTGAAGATAATGTAATCAATAGTCTCATTCTTTTCTACCAGATGAATATAAAAACATGGCTTTGACCGCCCTATGTTACCTAGCGCCTCCTCACTCAGCCATAGGTAATATAACCTATCGCCTACTCGCGGTAATGGTTACTTGAGTATTTAAGGAACATCATTAACACTATACTGATTAATATTCATTTTGACAAACAGTGCAACTTACTTCGTTTTCCAAATACGAACAAGATCAGTACAATATGATAAGAAACTTTTTTTATGGTTTGACAATGGGGATTCCCATGCGTTAATGCGCATGCTGGAAAAGATACTAATTTGCGGAGTTCACTGATACTATCTAAAAAATTGTTGTAAAATGAGGGTTTACTTATTAAGAATAGAAGTTAATCAATAAATTCGCGCTCTGATTCTAATAAAACCTATTTTCCACAGAGACATTGAGCTATCTGTATTTCAGTGATACCTGACTTTTCTTATTCCTGTTCCAAAATCTCCCTCGGACCCCCCACCCCCTTTTTAAATTGCACGGAGTAACACAACACACTTGTTTAGTGTTTGCTTACTAGTTAATATACATACTCTTAAACACTACACCTCTGTCTTAGGCGGATCCAGTATTTTGCTGAAGTGTGGGGGTGGGGGCAGGGGGCATAATTTTATCCCAAATTTTACCGTTGGGGAGGCAGGGGGGCGCCTATAGGACCCCTAAAGCCAACGGGTTATAGACTTTTCGTGCTGTATTCTAAATAACTACTTTCATGTCTTAAATCTTGTCTGGAATTGTTGATGCTTAGGGCACATCATTGGTGAATTATAAAGACTTTAATGATACTGAAAACCAATGAAAATTATAATAATCTAGAAAACCTGTGCCGAGAACTATCAAAGCTATTTTTATCTAAATCAGTGTTGGCAATCAACTTGGTATAAAATTATGAAAATAATTTTAGTTGCTAAGAAAACATTTTTTTTTCACAGGACTTCCATGGTGTATTTTGGAACGATAACTGGCAATGGATAAACTGAATAATGAAACAAAGTTAATTCAATTTCTTTTTACATTTTTATTTCATTTTCTTTCATACAGAAATAAAACATGGTTGTCTCTCTTTGAGAAAGTATAGAAGATAAATAAAATACTTGATTACTTTTACAATTCTACTAAAATATGCATGTAGATAATCTCAAAATCTAAACATTCTTGTTTGAAATGACAAATACACATTATGTGCAAAATAGCATTTATGTATTATTGCAATGCTATCAATGATATACAAAATATTTATCACAATATAAATAATTGATTATTCATTAGACAAACTTTACAGTACTATTTCTTAAATCTATATTTGTACAGCAAAATGTTATATTCAGGATAGGTCCAGGTCCTATAATAATGTAACATTCATTTATATGGTGTGAACAGATATACATATATATGGCAAGAAGTATAAAATATATGGACAATAAATATTTTGCCCCTATATAAAGTCACCTTAACACATTTGTAGAAACTCACATTTTTAGACACTAAAGAAGCTTAGTACCATAATTATACAAATGCCATAATAAAATTTAACTTTTGATACTAACCCAATGCGAAAGAACTTAACTTTGCTGTAAACATGGCAGCAAGGTTAAAAAAGGTTATAGGTTATTTTCCAAAGAAAATGTGCAACTGTCTCATTTGTCTTACATCATTTCAAAACATCTATGGGATATTGACACAAAAAGGTCTACTGATTATTCACCCCTCATGTGCACTCAAGATAACACATGGAATATTTCTGAAGTAAAAGACCGTAGTAAGTTTTTTTTCCGAGCCGAACTTTGTTAATATAAAAATAATATAATCTTTGCACCCCCAAATTTGCTATCAATAGCATGGGGCTGGCACTTAATGTCATATTGTAACAAGGATAGCTAATGCACTGACCATGACATTAACATACCCGAGTACAAAAATATACAAGGAGAAAAACAAGTTGGTAACAACTAACATCTAATGCCAAAACATTGAGTGAAAATTGCATAATATGTTTGCATTTTGATTCTCATTGTTTGGGTTTGTACTTTGGTAAGTAATTGTTATGGTTCTCCAGTTACTGTAAACAACACGAAGAAAATAAATTAAAGAAGTACCATATCAGTACATCAATGAATGTTTTTCGGATTTACATGTATTTGATTTAGTATACATCTCTATCTGCTTGTGTGTTGACTTTTCTTTTGTACTTTTGGCTGTCTTGGCAGGTTGATACTGTTTAATATTTTCACTTTCCAGAAGAATATCTAACAAATCATTCAAGATACTGTTGTTTAAGTGAGTCCTCCAATCAGTCTTGACAATTTTCAGCTGCGAATATACTCTTTCAGCTTCCGCTGAGGGAGCTGCTATTATTTGTATCAGACTGATCCCATCTAAAAGCGAACCACATTCCTCTCAATACTCACAAGGTCACTGAAAAGATAATGAAAATTCATAAATCATAACATTTCAATATAGAAATATAATTATACAGACAAGTGACCACTCATGTGATCAAGCCCTCTAGGAGGAGTTTGAAAGGTTATGAGGTACACAAATTCTACAAGAAGAAAAATGAGCAATGTCAAGTGAAATTATGCAAATATGAAATATGAGGATTTCTTTTTTCTCGTGACAGTCACTAATATTTGAATCAAAAAATTAATTACCCTTATCTAAATTCAGCTGCCACTGCTTCAGGTCTGTTGTTCGGGTTGATTTGTAAACATCCTGACATTTGCTTGTATAGCGCCTCACTTCTAAGTGATGTTTCAACTTTTCAACAACTTGGTTCATTCTTAAAAAAAGTAGAAAAAAAGGTAAATGAATAATTGATTTATTGAATTAGTATTGTGTACTAATTGTATGAGTCATTCATTTAGATTATTTGCTGTGTCTGTTAGCAATGTAAAGTGTACAATCCCTGTCTTAGTGTCTATGTTCGTTGTGAGAAAATGTTTTAAATCTTTGTATCAATATAATAATTATAGTAATATTCTCTTCAAATTTCTGTCTTTTTGGCTTCTTGACTAAACAAGATGCCTTGGCTCTTGTATCTGCGCCAGTGATCGATTTAGGCACCGAAATGGCAGACCAGACTTTTTTAGCTGAACATTAGGGTATTATCTGGTTCTGTAAAATATTTTCCTTTTCTAAATAAAAATGCTATCCGGTCCGGGAGCCAAAAAAATTCTAAATCGATCACTGCTGCACAATAGCTACTCCTATGGTCCTTAAGCTAAAAAAGAAAATCGATATTTTAGTACTACTTGCATGTCATTTACTTCAATGTTGTAATTCAAAACTGTAATGGTAATCAAAATAAAACCATTTTCATGTAAAAACTCAATTTCAAGTGTTTCTTACCTATTCTGCATGTTGCAAAATAGCATCAAACATGGGTAGAAAGTTATTCAAAGCCCTGTCAAGATGGGGAAGCCAGCAGGTTCCTCCTATCTGTATGGGGAATCTACATGGAATACCCAATGCTTTTGCAGCTACCTCTTGTGGGCTATTGTGATAGAAGTGGTACAGGATGTCCATCAAAGCATCAATATCTTTTTCTTGTTCATGGACATCTTTGTAAACAAATTCTAACCTTTAAAGAAAAGAAAGTAAAATCAATTAAACTACCAGAAAGAGAAAACATGTAATATGGATACTTGTCATAAGATAAAAATAAAAATAATTATGTACCTGTTGGCCAGTTTATGGAATCCAAATTTATCTTATTGTCTGACTGCTGTACCCTCTTCACAATTCCATGTTCTTTTCCGAAGTTCACCCTGGCTCCGTCAACAACAAATGCAACCAATTTTTCTAGAAAAAATGAAGACATTCTTACTCTCAAGCACATGATTATCAATTTTGCAAAGAGAGCTGGATTATTTGGACATTTTGTAAAGTGCTAATGGATTTTAATTTCAATATTATCACCTTCTATATCTACATCAAATTCCTCACAAAGAAAGCTAGACCCAAATGTAATAATTCTTTCTTTATAAAACTTTAGGGATTTGTAATTTATAATATGTACAATCCCTTGGTCTAAAGTGCAAAACAGAAATTGTATAATAAAAAGATGAAATTTTAAGGCGATAATTATACACATTGTGTTATTACAATATTATGCTAATGACATGTTAAATCAATACCTGAAATACACAATCTCTTGTTCTGTGATAGATGAATCTGTGGTACCATCAATAGTCACACTCACATATGGTGCAGCTGGCAAAATGTCTTCATATAAGATAATAAATCAACAGCCAGTTATCTGCTTTTGGTGGGGGTGATGAACAAAAACAACAGTAATGTTTGAAAATTCACTTGGGAGACGTTTTGATATAATAGTAAGCCAGTGCTTTTCCTCCATTTCATTCCATAGTTTTATAACTAGAATAGATATTATCACAGCGCAAACAAGACCTCCATGTGATCTTTCATCTTTCCTATTGCTGGGAAATAAAGTGTAACTGGAAATATTCAAAGCATTCGTCAACAAGAGGGGTGCACAAAGTCTCTGTTATGCAGAACTTCCAGACCATATCAAACAAGAACTGATCTTTCAGTTTCAAAAGAATTTTGTGATGTTAACTCAGTTTGCAGACATAAGTCAAATCCAATGTGATTCTCTCTCTATAGCCATGTAAAATTCGTTTTTTTGCCGATTCAGCACAGGTGGGCTGCTCCTATTATGGCACCAATTACATTTGCACTAGCTATAGTAGGGAAGTTCCATTCAAGGCAAGCCACTTGATAATGTTCTTTTGATCCTTTGAGTGATAACCTTTTTACAAATATGTACTGGTATTGACTTAAGCTCTTTGCTTGAAACTTCTTATCTATCAGATTGGAAAATTGAACATGTCTAGTTAAAATGCTTGAAAACAGAGCTTTGTTTCAAGGAAAAGCCTTAATTTGTCTTTGTTTTAAAGATATTAATGTCCACTTCTGTGTGCTTTGAAATTGAGAATGTTATTGTCTTTTAAAAATACTCTCCAGGCATCTTTAACTAGTATCATTACCAGCTGATGTTTCAATAATGCCAGTGCCCCTTCATCTCCTATTTGGTTTCCCTCTAGGTTAATCCTTTCCACTTTCTGTAACATCTCATGATTACTGCACAAGTACTCCACACCTTTGTCAATGAGGTTGTAGCTGAGGTCAATAGTTCTGAGATTTGAAGGTTGTGTCAAGACCATTTTTTTCATTGCTGTGTCATCCATTTCACACCCGCCTGCATTAAATACTTCCAGTTTATTGAGCTTGTCCAAACTCTCTAGTACTCGCCTCTTGTTTAATCCTTCTGGATTTTGGCATAAATAAATGTGAAGTTCTTTTAGATGAATCAAGGCTATGATTTCATTACTGATATCACAATCACAGAATGCTAGAAGTAATCTTTCGATTTCTTTACATTGACGCAGAAATTGACTTGCAGCTTGTGTATCTGATTGAAGCAGACATTTGGATAACCCCAGGTCTGCAAGCTGTAGTGAGTTTTGGATTGCTTCACTCAATATATGAAATTTCCCTTGTATGGATTCATTCCATGAAATCTCTAATGCCAACAAAGTGTCAACATTATCACTTACAATCTGCCCCAGTGATGCCAACACAGTGTCAGGAATATCACAGTTAGCCAGATTTAAAGAAATGAGACCCCTGATCCCTAATAATATTTGGAAGAGTCTCTCCCAACCATCTTTTCCATACTGGTTGAGCTTGACGGGACGTTCTTTTCCAAATGACAACTGTATGTATTTGACTTTATCATGTTCCTTTAAAAGTCTTACAAGCTTTGCCATTGTTGAACATTCAGCCTTACAATAAAGACCAATGCAGACACCCAAGGCATGCTCATTGGAGTCAAGCAACTGTTCTAAAAGTTGGACTGTTCTTTCTGATATAACAAAAGCAGTAAACGATGAAAAATGTTTCTGACCCCCCAATGCAATAAATGAGGAAGACTTTGTCCTTCCAACAAGATCTTCAAGCTCACCATCACTTCTTATATATGAGATACCATCCTCAAGTTTCAAAAACCCTTTTTCTAAACCCTTTTCTACATGGTCACTATTTGGTATTTCTACATTACAAACAATTCTAGGAGCTTCGATAGGTTTTTTTATATTCTCTTGCACAATTTGATTGACAGCATGTGGTTTTAATTTTGAAGTACATTCCACATTATTTAAGCATCTTGCTGCTAATTCTAGAATATCATCGCCCAAATGTTGAATCCCGAAGTCAAACTTGATGATTGCTTTAAGTTCTTCTTTTGTCAGATCCATGTTGTTTGATAGTTTATTCATTGACTGTAATATAACTGTCATTGCAGGATCTTTTTCATTCAGCATTTCATCTAAGATATCAAGAATTCCATCAGCTAACTTTGCAGATGCACCTGAACAGAACTGCAGGAGAAAGTAATGATCACTGATGCCATTGATTTATTTTGGTCTGGAGTTTTTCCCAGGGTTCCTCATTGTCCTTGTCCATTTCTCTGCCTATGTAAAAGGCTGCTGCAAATTCTTGGATACTTTTGTGCCAAAATTCAACTAGAGTGTCTTCCTCTAATCCATATTTGTCCTCTTCTATGGATATCAGCCCTACCTTCAAGGCATCCTCACCAACTGCATCAAGGATTGCCTTTTTTGAAAATAGTAGTTTAGTTTTCTTGCAATAAACCATCAAAAGCAATTTCCCCTAATTTTGCCATGATTTCTTCCAGTTTTGCCTCATTTTCTGAATCTAAATCTTTCTTTCGTTTGCATAGGAGATGATGCAACCTTTGATAGCTTTTTGACAAGCTATCTGGAAGTTCTTTGTGCTTTGCAAATATTAAACACAGTATGTTCAGGATCAAAGGAATGGTTGCTATGGCAAACAAATCTTTGTTCCCAATTTCTTTGAATAGGGCAGTGCTTGTATTATCACTTTCATCAACACTGGGATCTTCCCCCTCATTAGAATTTTCTCCAAAGAATTTTCCTATGGCAGGCTTCACATTTTCTATAGAAAATCCTTCAATTTTACATTGTTGGTCTATGTGAGCTGATGTTACAGGTTGACCTATAGTGGGTCTTGATGTCATCACTACACATGCTTTCCTCAAATAATTTCGTTGGATAATTTTTTCAATTTCTACAGATGTGCCCTTTGTCATTTCATCAAGACCGTCAAGTATAAATATACATTTCTCACTGTTGTTATCTATGTACTCTTCTAAATTATGTACAAGGGGACTTTTGTGGGAGAGCAGTTGCTCCGCAATAACATCAGCTAGTGTTTGGCCAGATTTCACTTTTCTTAAAGTCAAAAGAAACATATTTTCAAATCTTTCTGACAATACCTTTTCATTACTTTCTGCCCAGTCAATAGCCAGACATTTAGTAAAGGTGGTTTTACCCACCCCAGATTTCCCCAGTATCATGGTTCTCAATACTTCTTTGTTCATAAACATTTCTCTGTAGTGCTCAAATGGTGTATTTTTCTTTTCTTGACCTGCTGACTTATCCACTTCCTCTTTGACAACAGTTAAGTCTGTGTATAACTTTTCAAATGGTTGAGTTTTATTGGGATATAACAGATTGCATATGATTCTTGCACGTTTGTAGTAAGCCTTCAATTCATCTTGTAGTCGCAGATGATAATCTAATAAAAAGAAAAGAAGGAGAAAAGGGCTATAACTTCTCATTAAAAAAATCAAGTATTATACACCACTGTTATGAAGCTATGATTGGTCTTCTGTACTAAGATTAAGCCATCCAAAATTGATAAGTTGGTCGTTAGACTTTTTGTTAAAAAAAAATTGGGTCGATCAGTCAAAAAAAAATTCATCTCGAAATGAATTAGACATATTTTACATAGAGAAATATACAAGAATGTAGTGAATTGTTCAAAAAATCTCTTTACAGTTCTTCATCTCTAATTATAAATGTTTATTTCAGGCTAAAGCTTTGTTAGCATTGAGTCGAATTGTAGTGTCTTTTTAGCTAAAAATCGTGGAAGTCTTTTAAAAGTCTATAGTCCATACGTCAATACGATTTTGAAGTCTGTCTAGTTGAAGTGTATTGGCTAATCGTTTTGTTAAAGCAAATTGCAAGAGGGATTAACTTGTTGTGTACATGGGAGGCACCAGGCGTAATTGTTACACTTCCACTTCTAGTCTCTTAAAGTCTGTTTTGATTATGACTTGGCTAGAGAAATCTTTCAGAGGATTATGAGTCTCGCAGAGGATTAAATAACAATGCCACTCAATTTAAACAGAGCTGTAAGGCAATTTTGCTTGAATTGGTTGCCTAATTTTGACAAAAATATTAAAACTATCATACCTAAACAAATGGGCGGTCGCGTACATCAACCAACTAATCAATTTGGTATGGCCTTACCTAGTTTTTTTTTCTTGAACATTGTGAAAGTTGATGCCACTTATTTTGTATTGTCAGAAATTATATTGTATGAATATTCCAGGGTTGAATGCAATTTTCAATGTCCGTTTTGTATAAAACTAAAATATTTAAAAAAAAAACTTGATTCTACTTTTGGAGATATTTTTAGCAAAGGGGGTTCAATTTATGTTGGTTTGATTTGGGCTTTAATGGCCTGATGCACAGCATATTCAATTTGCTATTTGCAATCTGGCTTGTCATGCAAAAGGTCCTGGTTCAAACACTGGCAGTTTTTTCATTGGCTTTCAAGAAGACTTTTGAATGAGACAATAAAAATGTAAAAAATGAAAGTGTCAATTCTTTGTTTCCTTAGCTTCTCTTAGCAAAAAGCGTAAATTTGTAAAATGGTCCAAATTTCCATATTTTTATACTGATCCTAAAAATAAGGGCTCAAACTAGTGCCTGGTCAAGCGGGGCTCTCAAAAAAGCCACCCGGACGGCTCTTCGTGCAACTACAGTACTCAATTTAAAGCTTTAATCCACAAACCCTTGACTGAATGATGTGTGGCAATACCAACTATGATAAAGGCCTTCCAGCTCTCTTAACCTTTAGCCTGCGACAGACTTTTTAGCATATTATACCTGATTGTACTGAAGCCTGAAATGTTTTTAATTTTCCTCCTACACTTATGTTCTATTCATCATTTTTAAAGGTTAGAAAATGTTGTATAAGATGCAATTGTTTTATTTTTCATATGGGTTGTAGAAAGGATTTCCAAAGAACCTGAATATGTTGGAAAAGAAATCACAAAAAAAAAAAAATTAACTAAAACCGTGGTTATTTGAAAAGGAAGGGGGTTAAACACAGTATGACAGGTGGTTATACGCGTACTACAAGTATACTCGTAGGCCGTGCTCTAAAGGTTAAAGCAATTTCTGTGTATGAAGTTTCCCCTTTATCTGTTACATGGTTCAAAAAACTTTTACTTTTTAGCCTTTTGAATGTCCTTAGTGATTTAACCCTACCATCATATGGTAGGGTGTTTAGTCACAGAGTAGTCAAACTGAAAACAAATGTTAAAATGGAGTCAAAACTATTTTCTCCATACCTTGCTCTTTGTTTTCCTTTTTTGCAGAACTTCCAAGTTTCGGGTAGGTTTCTAAAAAAAATAAAAAATATATATATAAATGTAGCAATCTTTCGCTTTTGATTTTGTAGATATAGAATAAAATTAATTCATAATTTATTATTTAACTATTCACTACCAAGAGGTCCAATCTAAGTATGAAAACTACTAAAAGGAAAATTGCATTTCTAATTCAGTCTAATATAATTGTAATTATCATCAATTAGCAATCTGTAATGTAAATTACCTTGGGAGATCGATTCCAAGAATATCAGGATGTTATCTCTACTCTTTTTTCCTAAAATGTCCAAAAGTGCCTCATTCTGCTCGTATGTGGTGGGCTTGGACTGAAAATGTAATCATTTTTTATATCATTCTAAAGCAACACTTGTGGTGTAGAGGTGGATACAAGAAGCTGGAACCAGTTGAAAAGTTACACATTTCCTGTTTGAAAAGGACTCTATCCTTCAATCAAGAGATATTAAGTTTCTTTAATAGGGACTGCAGACTACTTTAGAGGAATTATAGCATTAAAGGTTTTGAAATTTTTGAAAAATATGCATTTTTGATCGAGCTACGGTCATTTTAATAAAGTCGACAGTGGCTGATTTTTAGCAACTTTTTTGTAAAAAATCAGGAATTAAGTTACGTCATTTTCTTTCTCTCTGCTTCATACCTAGGAATGTGGACAATGGGAAACATTGACAATTGATGCAAATATTTATTTCAGTAGGAAAATTTCCATCCGAAATGTCAAATTTGACCGAAATTTAGCCCGGAATTGATATGGCCATTTGAAGATTATATTTGTATTTGACACGAAAACATTATTCAGTTATCAAAATTATATGTTTATTTAAAGCACAACATTTTAGGATACAGTATTAAAGCTGATGATGTTCTTGGGGGTTTTTAAGTATCAGTTCTGTTAAATTCTAGATGCAGCTTGAGTTGAAAACATTCAAACAATATCTTTGATGTGTTTAAATATCTCAAATGAAGTCCAGATATATTTGAGTATTACCAAATTGTGTCCTTAAGCCAAACAAATATATACATGTACTCTCACAGCATGTTGAAAATGATAATGTTCACTAACCAATGTAAAAAAAAATTTAGACCCTTATTAGGGCATTAGATTTCATTATATCTAGATGTTGCCTGCCATATTTCTGGCAAATAATTTCTTAAATTCATCTAAATAAAACATTGTAGATACATGAATTATAATCTGCAGATAACAGATCAGAGTGACCAACCTTTTTAGAAAAAAATTAATGTGTTTAGAACTTTAGGTACCATTAAGCAATTGCAAATAGGATTTTAAATAATGAACATTGAGAGCTAGGAAACTTTTATTTGAATGGCTAGAATTAAAGATCGGCCCATACTAACTTTGATGGTCTGTCTTTGTCTGTCATCAATCACTCCTTTTGAAAGAAGATGTATCAATAGACCATCATCCAAGTCAATATTGTCCACTAGTATTCTCCTATTTCTTTGCAATAAGTCTTTGATCCCATCCCAATCAAGACCTTTTGATTGGCTTCAAAAGTAGAAAAACTAATGTCAAAGTCAAACAGGTCATGTAAATAAAATGTAATTCATGTAAGTCCGAAAATTGATATCATCATTTTGTTTTATATTAATGATATTTCGTCAACGTCAATCATGGAAATATCGTATATATAAAACAAAATGAAAATATCTTATTTCTACTTCAAAAACTCAGTGCTTCATAGATCAGATTGAAAAGAAAGTCAATGTTAAAATTGATAAGAAATTTATAAGTAACCATTTCAATTGATTTGAATTGAATTAATGAAGACATGACTTAACATGGTTAAGATATAAATTGAAGAATCATGAATACCTCCATAAGTTCTGTAACACAGACTGTGCATCATTTTTTCTTTTCTTTGCTTCTGCCATGTCTGATTTGTTCATAGTCATGGACCTGTAAATCACAGAGAAATATCAACCATCAGTCCATGTCAAAAATATTCTCTTGGTAAAACGATAGATTAAGTGGCTCCACCTTGTTCTTCAATACATGTCAAAGAGATTTGCTATTCCTTTTCTTGGATAAAGAAACATAAACATGTGTTGATGCTCATGTTGTAAAAGATACTGATTTATTGATGAAATTTGATGAAATAAAGATCTACCCAAAAAGCAAACAAAGCTCTTGGACAAGTATGGTTGTTGATAAGAGTGCCATGAGATATGCATCAAAATAGGTCATAGACATAGAACCTTTTTAACCCCCAACCAAATTAGGAAGCCTTGCAAAATATGAGTCTTCAACTAGAAATACTACTTCGAGATATAATTGTTTGACCTATAACTTATAGCCATCTTTCTACGAAAAGAAACTGTCTACATGTACATACCTTCATGTGCTAGTTTGTCAGAATCATCATCATCATTAGCCAGCTTGAGCTTCTGTCATTTCTGACAGTGACAATACTTGGGGACAGCTCCTCGTCTGTTTTTTCTCATCAATATTTTGGCACGCCACTTTGTACGAATCTGTGCCAGTTGAAAATAAGCCCTAATTGGTATGTTGAAGTATGTTAGTGTTCTATATCATATACAAGGCTTTGCCATGGTCATAACGAGAAATGGAAACTTCATCACACAAATACATGTCAGCGATAATCGGGAAAGGAAGTAAATTTTGGACTTACTAAAACACGGTATACGAGCATACACCGGGGGTGGGGGGGGGTGGGTAGAGTGAGGCGTGCCGTGTCAAAAAACTGATGTTCAACACCATATATCTGTATTATAATCAGCAATGCGTCCTATTGGATATTACGCTGATGTAGTAGATAGAAGACTGTCATCGCCACTAACGCAGCTGCTCTTCGTCGAAAGTGTATAATGTATTACATTAAAGCAACCACCTGGGCCCTGCCCCTGCATTTCATTCCTTTATATTTATACATAATTTTTGTAAAAGTGTTAAGTTTCCAACTAGTAAATAAATCGTCTGTAATATTGTTCAACTTTTTTTGTCTGTTCCATTTTTTCCCTCTAGAGTAAAGCTTTATTCACAGCTCTATTTGAAGGGGTCTACTATTTTAGTGTTAGGCCGATCATAAATAAATGTTTGTTTCCGGTTGAGCGCCCGGGTGGTTTTATTTTAAAAACCACCCGGCCGGAATT
>JAVSBT010240751.1:0-12835 GCA_033118115.1 Pharyngocirrus eroticus | reverse complement strand
TATTGAAACAGAGGCTGAAAGCACTTGAAGAACAACAAAATTATCCTCCACCACAGGTTACAGACCAACCACAGACAGCACTAAAAACAACTCCACAAGACCCCACAGTGCAAATCCCATTTCCATCTGAGGGTTATAAAGGTTTGTTTACTTTTTTTTCTATTTAGCTTAATAAGAGGAAGGCAACGTTTGGAATGACCTTTATCAAAACAGAGCAATGTTTTAATACACAGCACCCGAGTTAAGGGAGTGAAATATGTTCAACTCTATTACTGACAATTTTTTAGTTCTACTAATTAAATAGTGCAAGCTCACAACAGAGCCATCTTTTCAACCTGTATTATGAAACTACAGTAGAACCTGCATTATGTGACTGCCCAATCAGCCAAGAAAAAATGGTCACATAAGGCAGGTGGTCTCTCACTGTTTATCTTCAACTCATGCCAATAAATGCAGGACTCCCCAATTGTATTAATATATCTCATATTTATGGTGATTATTTCTTACATTTCAGTTTATTTCATTGCCTTTTTATCAAACTATGGCACTGCTGGCTATAATTCCTTGATGATTAGTGCAAAGAAGTCCACAACAGTACATGTCTATAGTAGACAGCCCAGCTATGACAAGACTTACAATATTCAACAGAATGGATTTGTAAGAATAAAGGACATCACTAAGGATGCAGAAGTTTCCTCACATGCAACAGTTACCCAACAAGGTATACTGGTTAATGCAACTGAAGAAGTGTGGGTACAAGGTGGTAATGTTCAAGATGGTACTCTTGATGGCTTCAATGCTATTCACATTGGTCCAGATAGTTTAGAGTTCATTGTCGTTTCAGCTATCGATGACAGGCATAGAAAAGCTGGTTTTGTAGTTGTCGGAACACAAGATGAAACAGTTGTCAAGGTTTTCAAGCCTGTTACTGGTGGGGGTAGTGTATTAGCAGCACACACCACTGTGAATACACTTGATACTTTCGCATGGTATGCTCAAGATCAAGAGGTAATTGGTTTTAGAGTGACCTCAAGTAAACCTGTGGCTGTTTACGCTGGTCATCAATGCTTCGTATATTGTGATCACATGGTGTCATCCATCCCCCCCATTGCAAGATTGGATAAAGACTATATTGTGCCCCCAGCTCCTAAATCAAACAGTTATATACTCAAAATTGTGGCCAATAGTGCCAATACAGATGTCACTGTTTTCAGAGATTCTGTCTTGTATTCTGCAGTCTTACATCAAAACCAGTTCAAAAATTGGACAATAACACCTACAGATGAACCTCTCAATGTAAGATGCAGCAAATCTTGTCTAGTGTCACAGATAAACACATATCTATCCTCATCGGGAAAAGATGCTTACATGATGGTTATTACCCCTAACTCTGCCCTTTCTCAAAATATTAGGTTTGGTACTCTAACTCCTCATCCAACGGATAGATATTTTCAAGAAATTTACTTGATAATCATATCAGTCAACCAAACTAACCCATCCTATCTACTGAATGACAACTTGTTACAGGCTACATGGTTTCCTATCTCTGGGTGGAATGGGGGGTCATATTTGTACAGTACAACTAAGATCCAAAAAGGATTCTATCATCTCAAAACTACCAGTGCCACTGGAGGGTTTACAGCATATCTCCAGGGGTTCAATAATAATTTTAGGACTGATGAAGGGTTTGGATATAGACTAGGATTATTCTAAGAAAGAAAAAAACCTGACTCATGTTAAAAAGAAACAATACAATAGATATTGTATATCATCTATATAAATACATAGATATTTTTATTTCATGTAATAAAGGCCATGGCCCAAGTGTACATAACATATATCAAGTACATTATTTTGAAAGAGGAAGCAAAAATCAATTCAAACTAGATTTGCCTATCTTTTTTTTTTAAGCCATAAATATGAACTTAAGCCAGATGTTTTATACAATAGATATGTACTTGCCTACAAAGCCAGTCGCAATTTAGCTCTGTTCTATTCAACAATTTCAACATTATTTTCATTATCATAATTGTTGTTCATTTATATAGTGCAACATTTCACTTGTCTGTTTCTATGCTAAAGATGTTAGTCAATGTAGAACAAGAACCAATGTTACAGATTCTCTATCATCTAAAATGTTACAAATCTAGCTACATGAAACATAGCCTGACTGTCATTATTTTGTTGCAAGGCTTTCAATGATCTTCCCGGTTATATCAGAAGTTCAGATTAACTTCCTAAATTTATATCATATTGCATGCAACAAATATTATTTCAGACATAGTAAGGGTTCTAAAACTCTTCTCTTTTTGGTGATGTTATTTTACTATTATATTAATCCTTATATGTATAATATGTAAACTATTTTAGTCCATGTTTTCTGTGTATGTCATGTATATAACCATTGTATATTTTGTATGTATGTAGGGTCACATGGAGGACCTGCTAAATGTTTCACTGTTATGCAAATCACCCTAGACGATTAGATCTTATACATGATGCATGTACATAGATATACAAAACATACACACTTTAACTTCTAGAAATATCTCTTAACAGGAGATAAATAATTTTCAGATTTTTTTTATAGAGATTTATGACATGTATTTGTACTTTCAACATTTTCTTGCTCTTCTATGTGACTATTTTTTTGGTAATATATTTCTTCAAACAAATTCTATGCAAGCCAGAGAGGGAAAACTGAACATCTCCAAAAAAACAAAAAAAACTCCTCAATTTCCAAGGATGTAGCAGAGAAACTGCAACCACAGATCAATGTACCACATACAGTTCATTATCAAGAATGTAATTATATCTATACCATTGAGATACTAATATTTTTATTTTAATATCTTTGATATATTTTGCTTTAGCACTATGATAATAAAATAATTATTGATATAATAATATGCTTACTATGTAACAAAACTTTCTTTTGTTGAAATAAAATATCAAATGAGTATACTCAAGACATGCATAGTTGGTTATTTTATTCCATTTATTGTTTCACAAACACTAAAGAGAATTAACAACAAAGAAATCGTATAAAAAATGTGAATTTTAAGTTGTGAATTTTCAGAGATTTACATCAACATAGTTTATAAAATGTTGGACTTTTGACCAAGGAGGGAACAAGGAAGTTTGGTGTCTGCTAATTAACACCACTTCAGACTTATTTCAAAATAGTTGTTGCCGACTTCTCCCAACGGCTTCTCCCAACATTTTAGAAGCAACCTCTTGGCCGATGAATTTAACGACAGACAATATTTCCTACGAATCAGCCGACACGATAGAATTTAAAATATGGATGGACAGTAAAGTTGTAACTGTAAGTATTTTACATGGGATATATGCTATTACAATGTAATAAAATCACGATACCGAAAATGGTAATTTTCATTTTGGTGTTTTATTCACTAATTTTCGTTAACAGAATGTAACATCTTCAGGTTTATATGAAAAAATGAACAAACTCCTGTATATATACAATTTGGAGTGAGCAAAAAGACACAATAAAACAAGACAAGAAGAACCAGAAAAACGGTAATCAAAGCCAAGAGCATTAAGGCCTAAACATAGAAAGAACAGTGAAGATAATATAAGTTACTTTGTAACTTATATTATCTTCACTGTTCTTTCTATGTTGTCTTTAAATGTAATCAACCTTTTAAACAAGTACCATCTCCCTGACACTGGATTACAGACACTGTATCAGATGGATCACTTGTGTTCAGACTGTATCCTGCCACACATTGAGTCACTATCACAGATTTGTAGACATTGTCATTCACTTTTCCTTTCAGAATATCCTTATTTTGAAAGTCGATGGGGTCAGGACACACCAGAGCTAGAAATGAACATAAAAAAGGGAAATCAATAAACTAAATAATAATAATTGATAAAGAAGACCTTTATGATGCTTAATATGATTTGATTCTTTTGATTTGATTATATAATAATACCTACAAATGTAATCATCATTGTGCTGATTACAATGATTATAGTAATAATAACAGAGGTTGAATGACATCAATAAAAATAATATGGAAAATAATTGTAATATCTATGATATATGCAACAATAATGATATATGGTAGTAATGATATAATGATATCAATTTTTAGAATATCATTGTCATTATGATTATTTATCATTGCTGTTGCAATAAGAAATAATTATAATTATGACGCTTGTAATAATTATAATTATGATAAAAAATTGATTCATATAATTATATAGTTTATGAACATTGACATAGTAAATATGATAAATATATATATGCTATAGCCATTCACTTTTTTTATCAAGCTTAAATACAGAAAGATAATAAATTATATATTTCTCTTTCATACTTTTCATACTTCATTAACAAAGAATATTTGTTGTACCTTTACAAAAGGGTACTTTGTTATCCCAATTTCCAGAAGTAGAACAAGTTAGTGCTTGATCTTTCAATTGTCCATCCACCCTGAACCCTGGGTTGCAGGTAAGGACAAGAGTGTCACCAGCAAAAGCTGTACTGATAGGCCCTGAGGTAAGTGCAGAATCAGTTGGGATGTACAAGGCTGGACATTGTGCCACTAAAATTGGAAAAGAAGGCTTTGATAAATAAAACATAATTTAATGTGTGAAAAATAAGTCTTGAGAATATCATAGAAGATTGTCACAACTGCTAAAACAGCAACTCGTTTTTGTAAGATGACATATTATGTTCTTTTACATGCTATCATACATAGATAAACTATAAGCACCAAAGCATCTTTTTCAGTTGGTTATGGTTCAATATATACTTAAAAGCCATAAAAAAATATAATAACCATGTATCAAATAATTACCAAAAGAGGTCAACCCAGTTATAAACTCATTCTCATGCACCAAAATTCACATTCTCAGACTTTCAGACTTTCATGTAGTAATATATGAAGTATGAATAATTAGTGACCCTAGCTTGCTAGTATGTTATAAACAGTGAAATCTAATCATTTGGAACTAGACTTATAAGAGATTACTTCAACAGCTTCCAAAAAAAGAACCTCAGCAGCACCTGGACTATATTTGAAGATGTTAGTTTGGTCAGGTCCTGTAAAATATAACACAATGGGAACGACATTTAGTGACCTGTTCAACATTACACATACCACTGTCAATTTAGATTTGAGTAGACTCTGAAGATATCTTCTACCCATACACAATGTATTAAGGAGGGGGGGGGGGGGTGTCTAATTGCGTTTTTTGACATGTACAAGCATATGTCCCAAATAATCATTAAAGTATATATTTTTGGCTTCAGGACATCCTTAGCCACAGTTAGATGTCACTCAAATTTATTTGCACTTGATTTAACTTTTTTTTTATAAATAAAAAATATTGAGATATCAAAAAATCGAACACATCATATTTTAGAGCATGCTTATATAGCTTCAACATGTATTTTACTAAGGACATAATCCAAAAATATACATCTTTGATTGAAACGTTTTAGTTCCAAAACTGAAAATAAAAGCTTGAAATATGTTGATTCAGTAGGGTGGCTTTTGATTTGAAAATTACACGGGAGAACAATGTCAGTGTCTATGATTGTCTGGAAGCCATTCTTTTGCTATTTTTATTTTTTTCCTTGGACCCTCTTAAATATTTCACATTCAACATTTGAAACTTTATTGCAAAACATGTTGGATTTTTTTCAAAGACCTTTAAGAAGCATGTTTATTGGGGTGGCTTTTTGATTGAAAATAAAGCCAGGAAGTTGTAACTTTCTATGTGATAGGCTAAATGTGGATCATGCAGAATAAAAGTCATGTTTTAAGCTCATTAACATCTCTCTAAGACGGCTTTATAAAGTAAGCCACTCCTCCTGCACATACGTCTATTCCAGCTGTCCAATTCATCCATAGTAATGGGTATTATCCTAAATCAAACAGAAGGGTAATAACCCAAGGTGTTTCTGGCATTTCTATAAATGTTTTATTGCAAGGAGGGGGGGGGGGGGGGCATGTATCCTACTTATTTCTTTATGACCAAAAGTTGTTGAAATAAAACAACCAACTATCTTAGCAAATAGGTTATTGGTTCCAAGATCCATATATGTGAAAATTGATTGTTCAACTTTGGAACGATAGAAATTACCTTATAAAAACACTATCGTTCCAAAGTTGAACAATCAATTTTCACAACCCACTTTCTTATTTCTTCTATTATGCTTATCTGCATCAGATGTTTGGATAATTTTACCAGATAAGGCTGCCAAGATAACGTCATTAACAGCATCCTGCATTTTCCTTTGTAATTCTGTCTTAACTCTGTCCAACTCAATTTCTTCTTTTTTCTTTTTCACATTTTGATTCATGGCAAAGTCAATGATGACACTACCCTGCCTAAAAAAATGTAATTTTTTGATAAAATAAGATCAACACTTGATATATCAATACCAGCAGCACATTTCTACCTAAAGTTCTAGCTGATTACTATGTTTTTTACATTTTAAAACTAAAAACCTACAACTTAAAAAGATATGCCATGACAAATGTTGGCAAGTGGGAAAAAAAGTGTAACGCGAGTGACATGGAAATGCCCTACATGTATATATAAAAAAAAAAAAACCTAATGTGGCTGAGCATCCATATTATCAAATCTTGATCAATTTAAAATCCTTGTTAATTTTTAATTTCAGTCACGTGATTCATAATTATTACAAAAAAATACCTTTCTTTCATGCAGGATACTTTAATTGTTTGTTCCAGAATTATAGGCCCTAAACTAACAGTTTTTCTTGTAAAGGGGTATGTTTACAAATGAGTGTTACTTTACCTCACAACATAACCTTAAACAAAACACAAACTATTACAAATCAACAATGTGTACCACAATTTCATGAGTCCAATGTCTTACTTTACCTGAAATTAGAAATAACACAGGTCCCAGCAGATTCACCACATTCATTCTGTGCCAACCCCCCACTCTTCAATCCAGTTGTCAACTGCAAAATGATATAACGTGTATACAGAATTACACTTCTTTATTTCTGTGACATAACGAGAATAAATCTATTCATATTACATGGTTAGTCGTGGAAAGGGGATCATGAGGTGCTCTGATAGCCTCGCTACTCTATTCGAAAAAACATATCAAGTCACAACAGACAATTCTTACAATTTTCTTTTTGTACTTACATCATTACAAAATTGAATTTTAAGTTGTTGGTATCCTTCACTTGACTTGTCATCTAGGGCATCGGAAAATTGCATATCACTAAATTTCATAGTCATTTCACAAGTAACTGAAAGAGAAACATATCAGTGTAGAATAAAACAAAATTTGAATAATTATTTAGGTGATAAAGTTTGCAAACACTGCTGCAGTTGAAATTTTGAAAAAAGCTTACCAAAGACACACCTAAAACAAATCAATTTTATCCATAGGAAAGACCTGTTAATGTTGTTTAAATATTGTTTTTGTTTCATTCTTTTTTTCCTTTCATAATTTTTGTTTCACACATTTTTAGTCTTGACACTTAAAAAAAAAGGGTTGAAAATGTTTTGATTAAAATCCATTATTTTGGCAGTTAGACCTTTAAAAATGTACTAGAGCCAGAAAAATATTTGTTTTGTGCTAAAACATTTAAATTTAGAAAAGCATTAGCAAAATTAAGATGCTCAAACCATAAATTAGAAATAGAGCAAGGCAGACATAAAGACAATACCAAGAGAAGAATTAAAAGTTGTCCAAATTGTGTATCAAAAAAGGCATTGATGAAATAGAAAATGAATATCACTTTATGATGTCTTGTACAACGTAAGAGAGCTCTAATGGCTGACTTGGTTCAAAGCCAGCCAGTTTTAAGTGAAGTATTTTTCAAAGAAAATTGGTTTGGGTGCTCATAAGCCCATAGCAGTGTTAACGCACTGCTCTAAAGTAAGCTTTCATTGTCATTACTGTCCTTTAAAGTGCATAATGCGAAAGTACAATTATGTACTATGTATGACTGTTCTGATGCGAATATGCAAGATTATTATTATTGTCCAACATACCATGAAATTAGAAAAAAAACACCATTTAAATAACATAACTTCACACCAAAAATTTCCTGGAGTTATCGTCATCAAACAATCGAGATAAGGTGTTAAATTTAGCACACTTCATATTTCGTGCATTTAATTTAAGGCAAGTAAAATGTTTAATTTATGACTAAAATATACTTTAAATGGGGCACTGTAAATGTAATGTTTATTCTCTTTGTTGCAAAAAGTATTATCATGAAAAAGAAAAAAATGTACCAATACGAAAATATAGATCCTATTTACAAGTTTATATTATTATCATCTTTATCATTATTATAGAAACATTGATAAACATAATCATTTCAAATCTTTAAACACTAGTCAATTTTTCTAAATGGTGTGATTATGTTAGTTCATTTGTATGGCTAAAACAAGTCATAATCTTGAGATCTAGAAGTTATTTTACAAAGAAAAAAAACGTACCTTTGTAACACTCAGATGATTTTACCTCAGAATCAGATACTTCTGTAAATGCAAATGATAAAAGTGTTAGTAATAATAAGGCCATTCTAAATTGATTAGTTGGTCCAAGATTACAGTCGGGCCATTTTTTTGCGAAAATACATGTACATGTATATAATAAGATAAGATAAACTTTGTTAATCCATAAAAAAAGGAAACTTGAGGTTATAGACAGACAAATAACAGGAAAACTAAAAAGTCACAAAGACCAAGATTACATTTAACAGTAGTACATTTAAAACACACAGTGCAGCAACCAGACTATAAAGCACAACGCCTGTGTACACTCAAAATGATAAGTCTCTAAAAGGCCTCTACTTACTCTGTCCATACAAGACACCAAAGGCTATAGCAACGACCACAGCGATCACAAAAAGCAAGACAGGCAACAAGACACAAGACCAAGATAGGTTTGGACCTTGTGTGACATGACGGTCTCCCTGGCTGCATTTGTGAAAAGACAGAGTTGAAATTATTGTTTTAAAGAATTTAAAGCAAATATAATGTAAAAGGGCATGTATGTATACATATGTATACATATCACTATTTTCAAAGCAATGTACAATCAGATGTGTTTGAATTTATAGCAGGGCTGAATGGCATCACATTGTAGTTAATGTTTTAATGATAGCTATTGAAGTTGTGGGTAAAGTATCCTATCAACCAGACTTGACACTTGCAAAAATTCTTTCCTGACAGTGACATAACAATATCAAGAAATCTACTCCGAATAAGTTCATTTTGAATTTATTTGCAAATTTTCATGTGAGCTACAACATCTTCAGACAATAATTAAACATACAAAGTACAGTACAACAAGATGTTTGAAGATGTTGTAGCTCACAACGAAAATTTGCAAATAAATTCAAAATGAACTTATTCGGAGTAGCTTTCTTGCTCTTGAATATCAAATTATCAGCTGGTTCTGGTTACATAGTACATACCAATATATTTGCCAAAAAAACAGTGTGAGCTTACAGAGACAAACCTACGCTTATAAACACTTACTTAGGATAAGGGCGAGTTTGTCTATCGTCATGAGGTCTAGTTTGTCTTTCATCATGAGGTCTAGTTTGTCTATCATCATGAGGTCTAGTTTGTCTATCATCATGAGGTCTAGTTTGTCTATCATCATGAGGTCTAGTTTGTCTAACATGGTGGGGTTGAGTTTGTCTATCATCATGGGGTTGAGGGTGTCTATCATGATGTTGTCCTGCATGATGGTCGACTGGCTGTCGCAATTCTTTTGCTTTCTACAGGTAAACAAAAGGAATATGACATGTGAGTGATGGGACTTCTTAACATAAGTACATGTAGTTCATTCACATCATTACATTCAAATATCTGTCTATGATCTTATTGATTGTTTTCCCACGAGTTTTCTTCCTTTTGCTGCCAATGACCACCAGAAAGCACTACTTCATCACTTTTTGTAAATATAAAATCTCAAAATATAGATCTGAGAACTTCAAAACTTGTCAGTAATTATTGTGACTATAGAACATAATTCAAATACTGTGAGTATTTGAGTATATCATAACTTTATGAGATCTTATAACTTATAAAAGAAGAAAAAAAACACCAAACAACAAAAAAAAGTAAATAAATATTGTTACTCACTGCTCTTTCAAATGTCGGGTAATCATAGGTTGTGTCCGATGTGCCTCGACTCACAAGACTGAAATTTGATTTTTTTAAATAAACAGTTGGTGATTAAAAGTCAAAGCACTTTGACAGTGACTCATTGGTAAGTAGTCAAGATAAGGAAAAAACATGTTCTCATAATTTTTATATCATTCTCATTATAACATTATTAGTATGATATTTGCTAATTTTTATTCAATAGCACACTCCTGCTGTGAAATATTTGCTATTTGTATTCATAGCATTCTACTGCTGAAATATTTGCTATTTTTTTTTCATAGCATACTACTGCTGTGAAATACTTGCTATTTTTATTCATAACACTCTACTGCTGTGAAATATTTTTTGTAAAATACTTAGTATTTTTTTAATCATGCTACTGTACAGCTGTGATTTTTTCACTTCACACTTCTTAACACTTACCTAAGATAAGAAGGGGCTTTTCTATCATGAAGATGTCCTGGATGATGGTCAACTGGCTGTCCCAATTCATTTTCTTTCTATAATGTAAACAAAAGGATTATGTCATGTGAAAGATATGACTTCATTCACATAATTACATTCAGATGTCTATTCTAATATATTTTTGCATTGATTCTTTTCCCTGTTGCCACCAGGGAGCACGATTTCATCAGAATTAGCATTTCAAAATATAGATCTGAGAACTTCAAAACTTGTCAGTAAAGATTTTGACTAGTAAATACTATGAATTTTGGAGTACATCATAACTTTATAAGATTTGACAACCTATTCTATAAAAGAAAAAGATGATTTAAAAAAACAAAAAAAAATGTTACTCACTGCTCTTTCAAATGTCGGGTAATCGTATGTTGCTTCAGACATGCCTTGACTTACAAGACTGAAATTTAAAGTTGAATATAAAGTTGGGGATTAAAATTGAAAGCACTTCATGACAGAGACTCATTGTTAAACAGTCAAGGTATAAGGAAAGGGCATTTTCTCATTATATTTATATGATTCTCATTATAACTCTATTGGTAAATCATTTCTTTTTCAATAGCATTCTACTACTGTGAAAGTTGTTCTATTTTTTATCCCTAGCACTCTGGTGTTGTTAAATATATGCCAATGTTTATTCATAGCACTCTAGTGTCGTTAAATATATGCCAATTTTTATTCATAGCACTCTAGTGCAGTGCAATATTTGTTGTTGTTTTTTCATAGCACTCTAATGCTATTTGTTGTGGTATAATTGCTATTTTTTTATTCTTGTTACTCTACTGCTGGGATATATTTTCAATTCATGGTCTGGCTGCCTCTCATGATAATCATTTCACCAAATACTATAGGTATTATCATGAGTAGTACATATTTGTGTACATTCATCTATAAACTAGTTCATAATATAGTACAATATACTGAACTCTTGATTTTTGTTTGGATACTAGTACTACTAGTCAATAGTTATGTCTAGCATAAGAGTAATATCTTGTTAAAACCAGAAATAGTTTTGAATTATTATAATGGACTGGGTGTAACCCAAAGATCATGGTCCTTAGTTTTTCATTCATAAAGATAACGTAGAAAACATTTTGAAGCATTTAGGTGTTTTTTTTGTTGTTTTTAACCTGGGGTTAACGTAGATAATTGATGCGTAACTTTAAATGCTATGCATGAATCTCTAGATGTGTATCAACTGATATAAACTGCGTCTGAATGAACAAATATAAATGAAAATCAAAAATGTTTTGAATAACTTTAAAAACAACAATTGCTCAAAAAAATTACCCCCCCCCCTCCTTCTACTTTGACTACATGGTAATTTGAAATATTAGGAGACTGAACATTGTATTAGTTCTATTTGATAAATGTGTGAGATTTCTTTTCCCTCATCTAATAATTATGCAAGTATGCTATACTTTCATTCTAATTTGTAGACTTTGATCCCAGTATTACAGTTAAAAGGATGGTACAGTAACAATGGAACTAAATCCGAAGTAGGTGATAGGCACCATCAGGAATAACTGCCTGTAGAAACGAAAACACTTGTGTACAAGTTGATTCCTTACCGTTACAACAGGACTGTTTAACATACCTGGGGAAATTTTAAAGCATGGTGGTACGAAATTAATAGACATACTTATAGAATTGTCTTACAAATTAGAGTGTCCAATAGATTGGACAATGTCTTTAGTTATCACAATTCCAAAAAAAGATTATTTTGATTTTTACCTTCAGAATTATATTCAGTAAAGAAAAGAGGGATAAATTCCATAACTAGACACAATACTAAAATGGTTTTGCTTCTATGGAAATAATCAAAATATCAATATACATGTATAATGATAATACATGTAATCATATTGTTCATTTGAATAGCACAAATTACTTATTATCCGTTTCTATGGAAATGAGAAATCCTGTAATTTTTTGAATACATTGTACTAGTATGTACTTATATAATTGCAGTCTACACTGCTTCATCTAGTAGAGGAAGCTGCTTTTATCTCAGCTGCAAAACATTTACTTGTATGTAGAGTAAAAGTAAAGTAAAGCCATACTCGAGCCATGAAGGACCATCAGGCCGGTGCTTATTCCGGGTTTCTGTAGCATAAGCGACTTAGAGCTTTCACTCCCCTGAACAGGACGCTAGTCCATCGCAGGTTACTTTTCCAGAGTATTTCTGGTACCCATTTATCGTTTCCTGGGTG
>JAVSBT010240529.1:0-12843 GCA_033118115.1 Pharyngocirrus eroticus | reverse complement strand
GCTGATTCCCACAACATGTGACTTAGTACATTCAAGGTTTAACTGTGGCTCCACCAACTATCGAAATACTGAGAATAATGAGGGAGACAGGCAGGTCGGGATGGGGGCCAAGAAAATGTACAGCCAGATCTCTGGTACCAGAAAAATCAAAAATCAACATCCCGTTTTCCTGTAAATGAGTCATAATCCTAAATCTTCAAGATTCAAAATCCAAATGTACATGTTATTTATCCGAATGTCATCATCCAATCAAAGCTGGTTATTTGTAAAAAATAAAAGAGTGTAAAAGTCCTTTTGCTTTATTTTTGATATGTCTACTTAAATTACATTTTTTTACTTGTGTTGTAACTTGGTAGACATGTTTAATACATTACATCAACCCGCAATAACAAATGTTTTGAATGCACAGTAGCTTTGATGTATTCTCTAATATTTAATTTTTCTATTCTCCTATTTTCTGATACCTTGTTTGATTAAGAAAAAAAACGTTTATTGAAACATATGTTTGACAAAGCGTTTTAATAATATGTTTTCATGAAAAGATTCTCCAGATAGATCTCATTATAAGTTTGCATACAATTATGCTATCTGTTTGATATCTATTTCATAAACAGATTTAGGATGTTTCAAAGATGAAAAAAATGATAGAGTCTGGCCTGGACTATTATTTCAAAACACAATAGAGGATTGTGCTGATGATTGTAGAGGACAGAACAAACGTTACGCTGGATTAGAGGTAAGATGGTATTTTCATTACATCGGTGAAACTTTATAATCTTCTGGGAATTAGATATGTAATAAGAATACATGAACTTGAAAATGCATATAGTGGGGGACACAAACCCAAAAATGTGAAAAACAGCTTACCTGGCAAGAGGAACAAACAATTCATGCATCCAATGTCATATTTCAAAAAAAAATGACAAATTTCGTATAACAATATTAATGTTTTTTGTATAAGCTGAAATGAATTGTGCATTATCAACATCTTGTTTTCACCATGAATATGACACATCTCAAATAGTAATTTTACAAAATGAACATTATATTGTTTTTACTTATTTTGGTTTCAGTTAGGCAATGAATGTTTCTGTGGTGATACCTACCCCGATAAAGGAGAGGTTGAAAACTGTAACTTTGGATGTAAAGGAAATCAATCTCAAAAATGTGGTGGTGATAGTGCAATGAGTGTTTACTTTGGTGAGAGTTAAAGCTTATTTTTTTAAATAATTTTAGTGATTAGATTTAGCGTAAGCTTTAAATGCCTTACTGGTTTGCTATATGGAAAGATTAGAGTCAAATTACCTTTTGTCATTGAAGAAGTCAAGCACTGGAACTGTGAGTGAGAGTTCTATTATCTATTAATTTATTGTATGGCTAAGGTCCTAGCCTTAGCTCCTCTCTATTTCTATTCCTGCTTTGGATTATCAAAAAATAACAAAAACATAATTTTAAAAATCTCTATGGAAGTTTAACATGGGTCAATTTACGTCAAGTATCCTGATTTTAAAATATGTCCCCAGTTGACGAACTTGATTTTGATAACATTTGCACGATATCAACTTCCACGCAAGTTAGGAAGCCTTGCAAATTATGAGTTGCCAACAATAAATGCTTATTGAGATATGAAGTTTTGAAATATAGGTGTTTACGCATCAGGAAAAACATGACTGTTTGCTCTTTTTGGCCTAATATTTAAAATCCCTTTAATCACAGTAGATTACACGATAATCTATTATATTGCCTTTTCCTATCAATCAAAGGTGAAATATTAAAGGTGTGTAATGTATATTGACTATGAAAGCAATAGCTAGTCATTGTTTGCTCATGCTTTAAAAAAATGCTAATTTTGCCTATTTTCACCAAAACTGTGGTACTTGTACCTTAAATTTCCTCACACATGTATGTCATCACTGAACATTCAAATTTTCATTTTTTGCTTTCAATTTTTCTGGACTTGTGAAAATACAACCTACCCATTGAAAGTCTCAAATGATTCATGGTTTGCCTTGTGCATATTTCTAAATTGTATATCAAAACAAATTCCATCAAATAAGAATAATAATTTATATGTTTTGGTAACTTCTGAAACCCCCCTTTTACCCCATCCCCCTACTACTTTACCTGTGTTTTAATTTTGATTATTAGGGGGTTTAGGATTGAATAATACATTCAAAATCGGTGAAATGACAAATAAACAACAGTCACCACAAATAAAGAGAACATCAAAACCGCACCAACAAACACTGCTAGTGACCTCTTGTGTACAAATACTACAGGGGGGTCACAACAAAACAATGCATTGAAAGAACTGTCATCCGAACAGAAAAAAATCTGAAATGACATAAATGCAAGCCTAGATCCTACCCAGAGAGAAATTCTAAGAGTTCAAAGAAATGCTGTACTTAAACAGATACATACCATAACAGCCAGAAATAAAGAAAGAGAAACTGAAAAAATGCCAGACAACATTGAATATAGCAACAGTTCAGAAACTTACTATAAAGCATTAAGGGAAATGAAAAAAGGGAACCCAAGGAAAATCTGATAATCAAAGATGACCGCTAAGTAGTCTAGAACACTCTGCGAACCTTCGTCAATCTTGATCATTTTCAGCAGGTTCATCGCAGAATCATCTCTGTTGCAAATTTGATAAGACTGTTCGCCTTTATTTTACAGTTTTGTCTCTCCACATCGCAAGGCATCGCAACACTTTTCAACATCTCGCCATCGCCGACCATCGCCAAATAGAATATGGTCAGTGGAACTGGGGCATTGCTTCATTGAATTTGTTACTTCATTTAACATGCTGCCGAATTTATAGGTCCAGTTGGCCAGGTGTTAATGTTATACTTTATGTTATGTAATTGTACTTTGTATACACGTTGACAGTAAAATACACTTATTCAAACTAAAACTATACGCTGGATAGGGAAACAAGCCAGATTGTAAAGTTTCGACCCTTTTGCTATATTAAATTCATATTGTACTTGATTTAATTTGGAGTTTTGAATAGTAAAATATAGAGCTCGAACATAAATAACTCACTGTTCAAGGAGACTATAGTTAGCCTTGAAAATATACCCATAAATCTTTAGAACATTTTGAAGAACTTTGCTAAACTATTAATATAATATGTCCAGTGTGTAAGTTTATTCTTCAAATGGCGCCAGCTAAATAAGAAGAACAATTCATAAAATCCAGGGACTGGTCATCGATCTTATGTTGACGATGCCGATCCTCAATTTTATAAGATGTTTCTTATTCACTTAACAGAGCTGAATACCCACTTATTAACAAGAAAGATTCTGCTTAAAGCAGGATTCGTTCCCATGCTATTGATGTATGCCTGATCCTTCATCAAGCGCCTTACCACTGCGTCACTTGTTCTCCTTGGTACTTGGTAAATATGGACTCGCCCGAATTCTGGTAGTGCGATGACCAGACAGGCTTCATATTAAAAAAAGCAAGTGGCAAGTGGAGAAGACCGAGGAAGTACCAAGAAATAAAGAACAAAATCGGAACTGTAAAAACATTGCCTAAACTTAACGTTTTGAATTTTAGAATCAAAACTTTAAACAATTAATGTTTTTGTATACTATGTTACTTTGTTGATGTTATCCACATTGATCAAATGGCGATAAAGTGGTTCAAGACAACACCTCTCTGAATCTGTGCTTCATCATAAGAAGCAAATAAACTAGGTTTTGAACATGCTCAGTTTGATTATATTTCATTTGTTGATCCATTCTATTAAAGTTATATTTAAAAAAGGAGACATATTTATAATTTTCAAACCATGATAATTGGTTTATTTTTCAATTCAGTCTGTACAAATGGCACCTACAAGCGTTCCCGTACTCGCTGTGATAATCAATGTAGCTGTTCAGAAGGACATGGTGCATGTCATCATATCACTGGAGAATGTCCCACTGAGTGTATTAATGACAAATACGCGGCTCCTCAATGTCAAGGTATTTATCACACTTTTGTGAAATAAACAATCCCTTTTTCTATAAAAACTATCCTGTAAAATAGTATTTATTTAATGTTTGAATTCTGTATCACTGTTTTCTGTATATCCTGAGTGGTAATACATACGGCAATGTAATTGCTATTTTTGGAGTAAAGGTTAATTGAAGGCTATTGAAACTTGAAGGCCTGCTTAAACTATTGATTTTGTTAGTTTAATTCAATAATGATTCTTAAATCAAAGTGTAAACACATTTGCAATTCTATCTAGTTGTTGAAAATATGTTTAAAATAAACAAATTAAATACATACTGGTTAAATGAATCTACATAAGGCGATATCAATTGCTGTTGTTTATCAACGCCAGAATGTGTCTCAGGAAATTATGGTTCCGAATGTAAAAACGCATGTAGTGGCCATTGTAAAGATACAGAGAGGTGTAACAAGGTAGATGGTTCATGTCCTGAAGAATGTGAATCTGGATGGCAGGATGACAATTGTGATCGAGGTTTGTGCATGATTTTAGATGTTTACTAATGCATGTTGTAATTGTTGTTGCATTTACTCTGATAAATGATAAGATAATTGGATGTGCAACACTTCTATATTTTGTGATAAAACAAAAAGGCATATTTCCGTGGCATCATAGTTGCTGAGTTCTATTAAAAAAATAATTACAATATTCTTTTAAGCATTGTAAAATATGAACGGCGTTTTCTTACTTTTATCTATCATAATTGTTCAAACAGAATGTGATCCAGGAAAGTATGGCTCTAATTGTGTCAGTATATGCAGTGATCATTGTAGGAATAGTGACACGTGTAACATTGTAGATGGTAAATGTCCTAATGGATGTGAACCAGGGTGGGAGAAAGACACATGTGAAAGAGGTTTGTTATTTTTTTCACAACTACGTTTCACAAAATGTTATTCTAGATAAAGAGCATTTTTCATGTCTTCCATTTTACCTATCTATTAAGAAAACGGATTCATTGGATAATGTTGAAAAGTTAAAAGACAATAACAAATTGAACTTTTTTTTAGAATTTAGGAATTGCTAGGAAATTCTACATCGTCAAACAAAATTGGTCAATTGCTGACATAAGATGCAATAATTCGAAAGGGCTAAATTGATTACTTAACAGTTACTGTCATACAGATGAACAGATCAATTAAATGTTTATAGGTTTGAATATGAACACATGTGAATATTCATAGAATATTCTCTTAAATACAATTATTTTAATATTTTCTCCCAGTATGTGATTCAAGAAAATATGGTATTGATTGTGGAAGTTCCTGTAGTAATCATTGTAAGCATGGAGAAACATGTAACCATGTAGATGGTAGATGTACTGATGGATGTGAACCAGGGTGGCAGAATGACAAATGTGATCAAAGTATGTGCATTAGATTTACTGTTTACTGTCAACATATTTGCATGGTTTATAAAAGAAGTTACAAAAATATGTCACTAACCCCTCTTTGGGACAAAAGTAAATTGCATTTCAATATCTTATAATTCATCTACTAGGCTTTATTGAATGGTGTTTTAATACCTTAATCTATCATATTTGTACACATAGTATGTAATCCAGGAAAGTATGGTTCTAATTGTACCAGTACATGTAGTGATCATTGTAAGAATGGAGAAACATGTAACCATGTAGATGGTAGATGTACAAATGGATGTGAACCAGGATGGAAGAATGACAAATGTGATCAAGGTGTGTACACTGGTTGGCAAATTTACTACACTCAATTCCAATGCAATACATTTCGTAATAATCCAGTTGTTATCTAATTTAAATGTTATTTGATTATCTTCAAATATATGCTATGTCCTTCCACTGATTTTTCAATAATAAAGAATTGTAATTTTGATTAAATATATTCTCTCAGCATGTGATTCAGGAGAATATGGTACTAATTGTGACAGTACATGTAGTGGTCATTGTAAGAATGGAGACACATGTAACCATGTAGATGGTAAATGTATTAATGGATGTGAACCAGGATGGCAGAATCTCACATGTCATCCAGGTTGGTAAAAGAGGTTTATTAAAGGACATCACAGTGTTATATCTTTTGGTCAAATTAGTACAGCATAGGGTGTTGGGTCGAAAGTATATGAGAATCATTTATTTGAGCTAAGATCTGTCAAAACTTGAAATCCAGGTCATAATCTTTAAATAGGTAGTTGAGGTTCGACATATGTTTTGATTATGATGGTAATCTGCAATATAACATGATGACAAAAAGTTGATTGGTGTATGAATCATTTTTCAAAAAGCTCTTACCAAATGTATTGTAGCAACATAGTATAATTTTTAACTCTTGGAGGTAAAATATTTATCTAATGTAGTGATTTCAGTTTGTCTCTACGTGCAGCCTTTAAACAATTCACAATGCTGCAGTTAAGAGTATAACAGGGGACTACATCTGGAATTTCATATTGTCCTTTTATAGTTTGTGTTGGAAAATCATATGGTGAAAATTGTGCCTCTACCTGTAGTATTTACTGTGCATCGAGTGGTACATGTCATCATGTAACAGGGAAGTGTGATAATGGATGTAAAAATGGATGGAAAGGGGACATCTGTGATGCAGGTTCGTCTAAAGTGGAAACAATCATAATTATCTAACATGATAATTTTATAGTAATATTATTATGTGATATCAAAAGGTTTTACAAACTGCAATACACTTCTTATATCATACATTTATTTTGATATTCATTGTGAGATTAAACCCAATATAAATTGTGATTCTATTTATATTTAATTATTTACGAAACGATTTTTACCCAACAGTATGTGATACAGGGACTTATGGTTGGAATTGTGGTGAAAGATGCAGTACCACATGTAAGAATGGGGAAGCTTGCCATCATGTAAATGGATCATGTACTAATGGATGTATGCCTGGATGGAAGGGGGACAAATGTGATCAAGGTAAAACATGGTAAACAAACAGACAAAGGGAAATCGTTTTACGTTTGGAACTTTTCCTAGATAAAATCAAATTTGATTAAAGGACCTTCAACAGAAATACCGCTGTGGAAATACGATAGATCATTACTGAAGGGTTTCAGCAATTTCATATTCTTAATATCAAGATTACACTAAATATTTCCAATTTTGTTTGTATCATTATTAGCATGCATTGCGATGATATACGGACAGGATTGTGTTAGTAACTGTAGCACTAATTGTGCCAATGATGATGTATGTCACCATGTAACAGGCGTCTGTCCAAATGGTTGTAACGTTGGTTGGCAAGGTGATCACTGCAATTCACGTATGTATACATGTTTTTAATGGATAGCAAGTATATGTTAAAGCCACTAAACGAATAGCCACCCTGTACAATATAATTTACAGCTGATCTCCGATGTTGGAAATAACTTGTAGGTCACTGACTTTTCTGTGTTCAGTTTATATCTTACATAAAACAAAATCAAAACATTCACTACTATCCGTTGTATCTTAAGCTTAATCAACAGGAGATTATAAACTTAAAAAGAAAGACCATTGCATAAAGAAGGTTGATTAATAAGTATCTTTATCCTTTAGAATGTCCTACTGGTTTCTTTGGAGATAGTTGTGATATACCCTGTGGTAACTGTTTACAAGGTGACACGTGTGACTCTGCTAATGGCCACTGTCCTCAAGGCTGTCAACCAGGATACAAAACTAAGTTATGCAAAGCCGGTAAGTGCAATACATAAGGCCTCAAATGTATGTAGAAGAACAATGACAAATTAATTTGCTTTTGTGAAAAATTGTTATGTTAAACACTTTTAATGAAAAGCTTTGAATAACCACATAATTCACCTCTACAATCGGTTGACAAGGATAAGCAAGAACGTGAATCATTGTTTTGCTTTTAATTTGTATATATATTTAGAGTGCGGTGATGGTAAATATGGCTTGGCTTGTGCCCTGCCCTGTGGTAATTGCTCTACTGCAGACTGTCATCACATAGATGGTAAATGTTCAACAACAGAATGCAACCCAGGATGGAAAGGTGAAAGATGTAATGAAGGTAAGTGATTATTTTGTGATTTATATCAAAATGACATAAATCAAAACTGTGTATTGGTCTATTAGGATCGTTTTCACAATTATTTTTGTCAATTAAGAAAACATATTTTATCTTAAATTAATGACATAAAGACCCAAAATCACAAAAAATATCATATCCTTACAGTCTGTAAATCAGGGACCTATGGTTTGGGCTGTAAACAGAAATGTGGGAAATGCAGTGGAACATGTAATCCTGTAAGTGGAATGTGTGAAAATGGGGAATGTCTTCCTGGTTACCAAGGAAATAGATGTGTTGAAGGTAAGGAACATCCAAAACAAATATAACCGTGCACAGGAGCAGTGACATTGGTGTCAAGTCATTTCCATTGTTTCTTAATATTTTATGTATTCACCTAATTTGTATATATATCTAAATGCTGCCAATATTCGTACATACAGTGATCAAGTGCTCGTAAGGAGCCCGAAAGCTATGTTATAAAATTCTTTTCACAGAGTGATTAAAAAAGTCTCTCTTTTAAATATAACCGTGTCTTTTTTGATTAACCTTATTAACTTATACATGTAGCAGAACCTGAGACAAACATGGATTTTATTCAAGTACTTAATGTCATTATATCGAGTTTAACTTGTCACGATTTGATAATAAACACATTCATCAAAGTAGGTGCTTTTTTGTTGAAAAAAAACAAAATTAATCAACTATTATCTTTCACATGGCTATCACACATTGAGTATTCATTAGGTTTTATTTGTATATTACAAACAGAATGTGAAGGTGGTACCTATGGAGATAAGTGTGGACAAGTATGTGAATGTGATACCAAAGACAACATATGCAATAACATCAATGGGACATGTCCTATAGCTAAAACAGCAAAGAAAGGGGGTAAGGAAGAGCAACCCACCCCCCTCTTCTAATCCAATCACACTGCACTGCACTTGTGTTTCTCCTTAATCCCGTATTAATCTTGTTTTCTGACTGCTATGTACCAGAAGGAAAATTTCAATGTACAATGTATTATTGACAATAAAGATATTATTATTATTATTATTATTATTATTATTATTATTATTATTATTATTATTATTATCATTTACTTGTTGTTTAAAATCTTCACTTTCATTATTTATCTATCTTTTTATGCCAAGACTTGTTTTTTTCTCTCTACATTTTGTATCCTCAATTTTTCAATATTTTTATCTTTTTATGTTTGTTTATATCCTTTGACTGTGTCTAGGATCCCCAGGTGGTGCTATTGGTGGTGCAATTGTAGGACTTTTATTAGTTGTGGCTGTAGTTCTCTTGGTATTTTTTGTTTTGAGGTAAAACTTGATACATACAAATTATTTTGATGTAAAAAAGAATATTCATTTACGATTACCTGATTAATCTATTGAGTGATTTTATCATCAGTTTGAATAAATATTGTCATATTATGTTTGGACCATTTATCTAAGGAATTAAAATGTTCTGATATACAAACTTACTCAACTTATTTCATTTTTAGGCAGAAAAGGAAGGCCAAGGAGGAAGAAACGGCTGATGGATATAATATGCCAGGAGAATTACAGTCTTCAGGTGAATCATTATATCATTTCGAATAAGTTATGCATTAATATGAAACTCATAAGCAAGAAAGCTACTCCGAATATGTTCATTTTGAATTTATTAGCAAATTTTCGTCCTGAAGATGTTGTAGTTAACGAAAATTTGCTAATAAATCTAAATGAACATATTTGGAGGAGCTTTCTTGCTTATGAATGTAAAATTGTCAGCTGGTACTGGTTTCAATATGTAACTCATTTGACGGGTATAGCTCTCATGTTTACTTGTGTACTCAAACTGTATCCTTTTTTAAATTTGCATTTTTCTCAATTTTGGTGTAAAAGTTAGTACATTGCTTGGTTGGTTGCTTGGCTACTAGATTGGTTGACTATATTGAATAATGGAGTCATTAAGCAGAAGTTCATTTGTTTTAAAGAAGCAGCAATACTTTTTCAATATTGAAATAAATCACACAGTTTCTTATTCTGTTTTACTGGTACACAAAATATTTTAATTGTATACATGTTTGCCACAATACAGGTATCATGTTTGTAAAGATATGTTTCCAAATATTATCTAGTATTCATAACTCACTGTATGTACCATAATTATATTTTATCATAACAGTGTGCTCATATGTGTAGTTATATGAATGTATATTCTACATTGAATGACAAGATTGTGTACAAATCAATTGCCTAACTTTGAATCTTAGAAATAACTTGAACTAGTTTCATTCAACTTAACCAATCCTTTATGAGTGCTCCAGCATAGACTCATTCATGATTCAAGTCTTTTGTAATATTTTGACCCTGTTGACCCCACATGTCAGGTGAAAGAAATTCTCAAGTTATTTACAAGAATGCTATTGAAAGCAATTCTATTAAATCAGGATATGCTTACCAATTCAACCAGTCTACTGTTTGGCTATGAACATACAATAACGTCTATGTTCTATGTACTCTAATATAAAAAAAAACATGTTTGATAATGTTTTGAATGTCATTATATCTATGATATCGTGTTTTCAAACTAAGAATAACTGAATTCCTTTAAAGCTTACTTTAGCTATTTAAAAACCATAATAGGACATGTAATTTGGAAGTTACATTTTTTAAGTGTGTAGTCTATATGAAAGCTGTACATTCGAAATTAAGGGTAAAAAGAGACACCAGTTAAAATTAAACATAAACCTATGCAAATCATTCTCTTTGAATCACTAGTATTTTAATTTTTTTTGGTCAGAAATTTAATCTCACAGTGATATCTTGATCACCCCTACAATCCACTAGCCCACTTATTCATAACATTTCATTTGTAATACGTCCAAAAGGCCATCTAATGGACTAGATTGACAAAGGTTGCAAACGTGACAGAAAGCTGTTGGTAAGATTGAAACATTAAACCAGTTGAAAGTCAATACTAATGTTTAACATATCACTGAAAGAATCTACATAAAACTAGCATTTTGTTTTGATTTTTGTATACTTTAACAAATATGTCATTACATTATTTTTAAAACTTTAAAAAAAGGTCATTAATATTTTCATTATATCATGACATGATCATTACATCATGAACCAATACTAATGGTGATAATAACTTTTCTTTTCTCATGTATTTACTTAAAATAGGCAATGATAACAGTTATGCACAGATAGATGTAGCCTCTGAAACAAAAGAAACTGCAATAGGCAATGGGTCTGAATCAACACCAGTCAGCATTGAGCCACAACCCTTGACGGACAAAAATAAAAATGATAAACCCCCTAAAGGAGACAAGCCAACAGTCACACATAAACCTGTGCTACCTGTAAAACCTATAGTTCAACCCACTAATGATGGAGATATATATGAAAACAAGGATCTGAGGTTAAAGATTGCAGAAGTTGGAGCCTATATCAAGAAACAGAAAGTAGATGAGAATGGCTTTGAAAATGAATACCAGGTACTTATTTTATGAGTATATATTAAACAACATGAGTTCTAAATTGAAAAAAATGAATGAAGTTATTACATGGTTAATTTTTTTTTAAAAGAATCATAGAGTTTGAAATAAATATTCATGTTGGCTGTTGATGTACACATTTAGTGTTCAAGAGCTCAAGAGGAGCTTGAAAGCTATGCAATAAATCTTTCAAACAAAAATGCATACATAAAGTTCAAGTTATTTATTTATCTACATTTAAAATGTACACCAAAGATATAATATTGTTCAGATTTATTCTTTCACCACTCAAATATACAAAAGTTATCTCAATTTTTTGATCACACAGCTTTTCATAATTTAACATTGCACACCAGAACGACTTTAATGTTATAGCATGCAAGTATAGCTATACCTGCCCTGAGTTCAGGTTCGGTCAAGCATGATAACATTGTAAACATGTAGTACACAACTACCTGTACTGATGTGTTCACATTCATGCATATCACCCTATGATATGTGTACCTAAAAGGGATACAACTGTGATATGAGTATCAACTGTTTAATAAGAAAGTGGTGAACATATTTCAAGAAGCAGGAAGATATCTAGAATAAGTTTTGAAAATAAGGATGCTAGAAAAAAAAAGTTACAACAAAGATAGCTGTTTTGAAAGGTCTATTTTGGCCAAGTAAACAAAACTTAAGCTAACAACTTCAACTGTACACAAATCATGAATGTTTGTTCATTTACCAATGCTTCTTTTTCCAGTGCTTGCCCTCTGGTCAAACTGCCCCTTGGTTAGTAGCTGTGTCTCCTAAGAATATCAAAGCCAAAAATAGATACAAACTTATCTATGCTTGTAAGTTTCAAATGAATATATAATAAATCTTAAGGTATTTTTTGATAATTTGTAAAGATGATTTAAAGAAAAGTATATAAATATTTTTTTTGTTGGTGTAATTGGAAGTAAATATTGTCTTTTTATTTTTCAGATGACCATAGTCGTGTTCACTTAAAGAATGCTCCAAATGGACCAAACTCTGATTACATCAATGCTAATTTTATTGATGTGAGTTTATTACTATTAATATGGTATAATGTTGCAGAAATGTAGCTCCAAAATACATAATTTCTTTATGTTCACAAAAAGTTAGTACTCATGTAGATCATTTTGTTCCACACATAAGTTTGGATGATAACTGTTATACAAGTTTCTATTTTATACCATAACATGATATGTTGTCATGCATGATAGTTGTATGCACTTGAACAGTTTTGTATTGGATTTAATGACCTGAAATATTTGTAATTCTTAGGGTTACAAGAAGAAAAACAAATTCATTGCAAC
>JAVSBT010240418.1:0-12857 GCA_033118115.1 Pharyngocirrus eroticus | reverse complement strand
CAAGCAAAACAAAAACTAAACACAATAAACCAGGCCAATTCACGGAAGATCTCATCAGAAGAACTCATTAAATATGCACATATGATTAGTTCCACAAATGCAGTTGCAGCACCTGAGTCTTGGGTTCCAGGTAAGAAATAGAGTAATTATCCTTATAGTATTGATAGGGATAATGATAAAGGGTATGACTTTAATGATGGATACAATGATAACAAAGGTAGATTTTTTTATATTATTGTTCACATTGATTGACAAATCATGTTTTGCTAGAAGAAAATCATGATATAATTGTTCAGTTGCTAAAGAGTGTTTTGCTGGAAAAGAGTCTTGAGTTTTAATGTTTTTGTCTGAGGGAGTAGGTAAATACATATGCTTTCACTTTGTTGTTATGTAAGAATATGCAACAGCACTCATGATGGATAACGTGACTGAATCCTAATCTACTGTATCAAAATACATGGAGCATTAAAATCTAACAGGTTGTGCTCGATATCAGATGTATGAACTTGGAATCTTGTCAAATTGTAAAAATTCTACCGTGTAAACCCTTTAATATATTCAAATTAGGGTGTTAAGCCTATACTGCAGAAAATCAACAGAAAAATTCTGTTGACCTTGTGCGGGATTCGAAACCCTTTAATGTTTCTGCTTCTGATTTACAGGAGACCCACGAAGGCCATATCCAACAGATATGGACATGTTAAGAAGTGAGCTGGCAAAGTTTGGTACCACTGGAATACCCACCGCACAATCTCTAGGGGATGGAATGCCAGCACCAAGGGCCCCTGGACTAGGTATGGCAAAAATTTTACTTTCAGGCCTATTGTAACAACATCTAAAGAGTGATTTGATCTTTCTAGACTTGTTGACGAAAATGTCATTAGAACAACATTTAGAATCACCAGTCATATATTATGAAAAAAAAATCTTTTTATCCAAACTGAACAAGTTATTTTTACCTTGTGATTAATTTCAACCACTGTGTTCCTTGGTCATCATCAGACTGAAGTATAAACCTATTTGCTACCAGATGGCGCTTGGGGCAGCAAAATAGGCATATAGCTATATATGTCTTGAAGTATTAAAGGCAAATATAGTAAATACTTGGATTTTGATGAAAATAACTTCCACATTCAAAGGGTTGCTTGGCTTGGACAGCAGGGATAATCATACATCATGAATAAGAATTTTAATTAGATTATATGGACATATGATTATGACAAGATTTTTAGCCATCTTTCAGTTGATTCATAGAGCATTGGCCACTACAAACAAGAAGTTGATTAATATAAATTTACTATTTCATTAATTTCTCATTGTGATCTATAATCCCTTGAATTTCAGATCGAAGTTTGTCATCTCAATCAACAAGTTCCCTATCATGGCAGCCAGGAGTGGACCATTTCTCCAGCTCATCGTCTCAAAGTCAAGGACAATTAAATACAGGTCAAAGTCATATGACATCACAAGGTCTGGCCTCATCTCATATGCCATCTGGTATCAGTTCAAAAGATCATGAAGATGCTGAAATAATGTCATCAGATTCTTCAAGTAGCAGTTCTAGTGATGAATAGTTGCATTTGTGTGTGTGTGGGGGGGGGGGGGGGGGTGGAAGATGATATAACTTTAATTATTTTATGTTTCTGTATCAAAAGACCATGAATATGACTTTTAAGTGTCATAATTATTTTTCTTTGAAAACTCCTTTTTCATTATTAATTGACAGAAACATAAGGTGTGTAAGATAAAAATCCTATCACTGTCTTGAACTACATGTATTGTGGTTTATACAAGTTTCAAAATGTAATTATAACGGGATAACGACAGAAGGTGTCTTGGCAGTGTCAATAAGTTTCACATTACTTGTGAATCCTTTATTTTCTGAAGATCTTTCAGAAATCTTTGCAATCCTTTTGAAATATCTGCATGTACTTCTATTTGGGTTGCCATTTTAATTAATATGTAACATTAACCATGTGGATCTGTTCAAAGGGTATATTGATTCTCAGAATATTTGGATTCGTGTATTCTGTTGTTTCTTTTTATTTTGTATGAAGGTGCATTTTCAATTACTATTAACAGGGAATTTTATTGAAATATAAACTCAAGCAAGATTTTGACAAACTATGACTTAAGATTGCATTCATGGAAAAAAATACAGTGTTCTATGTAAAATAAAAAGGACAACATCATACTGAATATTGTGGAAAACTAACTTTGTGCATTAAAGTTGAAATAAAGGAGTAAATTGAAGTTAGTGTTTTATTTTCTGAATAAAATTGATACCGCTATGCTGAATAGAACTGAAACAGCCATTTTGTTACTAGTATTTCATTGTCTCCAATTTTATCATGACAGTGTAAGCATTTTTATAGATGTATGTCTTATTTACAACAAGGATTTTTTAAACGTATCTGCACTATTTTTAGTTTGGATGACCATGTAAAAGGTTTCAGTTCCATTATCTCCTAACTACATTGTTGCCAGCATACATATTATACAACATTAATTTTTTAATCTAGTTTGTATAGATATATTATAATTATCTGCATGCGTTATATTTTTGAGATTAAAATTAAAACAGATTAAATTAGTACTTGCATAATAATTTGGCACGTAGTGTACTTTATAAAACCAATACCAGCTGATAATTTTATATTCATAAGCAAGAAAGCTACTGCGAATATTTTCATTTTGAATTTATTAGAAATTTTTCGTTGTTAACTACAACATCCTCAGGCAATAATTAAACTTCATAGAAAAGCACTTACCTGGCCAATACTGCCCTAAGCTGATTACTTGGAAAAGGCAGAAAAACAGAACTAGGAAAGAAGTCTCAAAAGCAGTCCTCATCATATTGGAATAAATTAAACTGTCTTCAACTTTTTATATGTTCTTGTGGTCAGTTGTTGCAGACTAGTGTAGTTCTAGTACAGGTGTTCATTCTGTTTGTATAACGCCTATTGTAATACTTCAGAAAAGTGTTTTCTGGTTTTCTTTAATTTATAATAATTTATATCATAAATGATTTGTATTACAATTGATTGATACTTGTTAGCACGTACTCATGTTTACATAATGTACTGCCCATTCCTAGCGTCACTTAAAGTTTTTTTTGCTTGTATTGATGCTTAACACCTATTGTGTTCATAAACATGCTTTGTTATTGATACTTCACCCTAAAGTTCTCATCTGTACATATACTGTGTATTTGGTTGTTTGTACATAATATGCCTGATGATGCCGCTTTGGCGAAATATTGCAAAATAAATGCAAAATGAAATAACTCGGACTTGTTACTATTATATTTACTCTGAAGCTGTCAGCTTTTTCAAATATTTCAACTGACTATTAGGTCTTTGTTAGAGCTTTAAGTAAATCTTCAATAGATATCAAATATTATTCATAGTCCATGTTTTTTTTTAGTTGTTAAGCATAGGTATAGCGTCATACCTGTGTGAGTTGAACGTTTTCAGACTTCCTAGGTATCATTGGTTGACTTCAAGGGACATTCTCTGCTTGTATGTACATTGTACATAAAGTGGATAAGGTAAAGGAAGTTAGAAGCTAGGTAGCTAACTCTCAAAATAAACCCTTGATATACTGAGGTTGCTATATGGATATCAATTATTTATTAATATTCAGATAAAATTACAACCATTGCAACAGTGACAATAAAGGAGTATGGAGACTAAGATGAATACTGCTGTTGAGAATGTTATTTTTCTTTTGTGTTTAATGTCATATTTGGAAACCATTACAGGACTAGAGAAGTGGAATGGTAAGAAACTTATTCATGCCCAATAACACACCACTTACTACAGTGAACACATAGATTAGACATATAGGCTATAACAACATTATTCAATATTGAAAGGTTATTTTACACACTGCCACAAGAAAAAAGTGGGTTAATGTATTTAGTGGTATTAAATAAACAGTTCGTTTTCTGTTGTGAGACTTAGATACTTATTTCGTTCTTTTCTCTTTTATTTAAGGAACAAATTTAGGTTGTTACAAAGACAGTGCATCTCAAAGGCAGATGCCATATAGCAGTGACGATCACAAGTCTGTGTACAAATGTGTGCATCATTGCAGGAATGAAGGATACAGACTGGCAGCAGTTGAGGTTAATCTCACCACGGTGATCTTACAACACATAAATTATAAAAATGTTATTCATTTTCATTTAAAATTCAAGAGATTAGTCCAGGAAATTAAATATAAAAAAGTTTTAGCAACGTTATTGTTATTAACTCTATTAATAAAAAAAAAAAATGAAATGTCAGGGTGAGCTCAAACTTATAACCAGTATTGTATAAGAATAGCCTGGCTAGCAACAGGTCTTGATGCATTTTTATAGATGTGCAAGAATATGTCTGAATTATCTTTCTTCACCAAAATTGATACTATAAAAGTATATACTTTTAGCTTTAGAGCTTCTTCAGCTACAATACTGACCACTTAAACTTCGCTGTATTTGATTTGACATAATAATAAAAACCTAAATGTTGTTACAAACCGAATGAATTTTTCTACTGTGGAACAAATCTTTTTGATGATAAGTTTCCTTACCTAATAACTTTTTGACCTCATCCAAAGTAGAATTATTTAAATGATTTTTAAACTTTTGACGGATTAATTACAAGTAAATATTCTCTTACCCATAGCTTTCAGATACAACTGTATTCAATAAAAAGTTCAAAAATCATTTATCATTAATCACTGGTTAGATTAATTTACATAAGTCAATAGAATACTTTAATTCAATATGAATCTTGGAACTAATAACTTATTGGCTAATATCACAAACTATTTCATTTTAAAAAAAATGCTCAAATAACATCAACTTCTTCAACTTACAAGTTTCAGCATACTACAAATCAATAGGCATTTTTTAGAACATGTTCATAGAGTGAATGAAGAGTTAAAGATTTTACATAACAGCAATTCCTATTTTAAATAGTCATTGTTATAACATTTTTATTTATTCTAAACTGAGTTCAGTGATTTTCACAAAGTTTCAATGTACCTTTGACATGTAAGCCATTGGAGCAAGGTATACTCATGCATTTTTTGTTGATATGATTTTATTTTTTATTTTAAATGTCATAAGGATACAAAAATAATACAGTATGTAGCAGTGTAATGATAGTAATAAAAAAAAACCTAAGAGAAAGTGATTTACAAGATAAATTATAAAGTAACATTTGCCTGGGATAGCCCATAGAAGTCAGAGACTTATTTCCAATGAGGTTCCCCCAAAAATAAAGAAATAAAATAAAACAAGGAAGGAAGAGAATTAAATGAGAACTAAAGATAAAAAAGTACAAAAGAAACATTGGACATGTTAATGTAAGCACCATAGGTCAATTGTATTGTACTGTGTTGTGAAAGCCATCTATTATGAAAATTATGCATACCTATACATATTATGCTACACTATAGGCTGTAGATACGTGTTTCTGTGGAGACAACTTTCCATCACTTGGCCAATTACCATTCAGCTCCTGTAATAAAATTTGTATGGACAATAGACATGAGATTTGTGGAGGAGAAAATGCAATGAATGTTTATTCAGGTAAGTTTGTCATTGATGAAAAGGATACCACAGTATTACGTTTTTAGAAAAGATACTTTTTAAGTTGAATCACTACATATTTGAGACTCTACATAGGGAGAGTACAATAGAGTTGAAAATTTCATTTTTGTTTATTTTTCAGTGTTACATAAGTAGAAACACATCAATATGGAAATTGTTCTTTCTATTTTCAAGTAATGAATCAAGTTTATGCTTTGTATGGTATTTCAATTTTTGATATGTATATAATCCCAGTATGCAACAATGGTACCTATGGCCCACGGTCAAGGGGTAAATGTGAATCAGATTGTGGTCTTTGTCTGAATACAGATGTCTGTCATCAAGTCAATGGACAATGTCCAAATGGATGTATGGAAGGATGGAAAGCACCACTTTGTCAAGGTAACTTGTGTTTACTGAATGAGTATGCTGGACACCTTGTGTTTGTCAAGTATTTGTTCATCTTTGATAGGACTGATGTCCTTTTACATTACTAGTATAAATACAACTTTTCTTGCTATGCTTATGTAGATCCATACCGTTGCATAGCGTTTCTATCAATTGTATTGTATTGTGTTGTGTATGTCTTTTTTTTACCAGGGTTATCTGTTCAGTTTCGTAGATCTGATCTCCCACAGAGCCATGGGAGAGTTATAGTTCAAGTCTATTGTCAAGAAGAATTTCAGAGAATTTTGAGACTAATAACGACATTGTTTTCAGCCATTGTTATTGGTGTTCTTTTAAGTGCCATGGGGATAGAATCCATGACACAGGTCCACATTTTTCATCCTTTCCGCTGGATAGGGAAACAAGCCAGACATTTCTGATACACATAACAGAGCTGGAAAAAAAATCAATCAGAAATACATCTTGCCTCAAGCAGGATTCGAATCAATGCTATTGGTGTATGCCTGAGTGTTCCTTGACCAAGTACCTTAACCACAACACCACTTGTTCCTATATTGATACATACCAAATGAATGATTATTTTCATTCAAAACTATTATGAGTAAATTGTTTTAATTTCGTTGTGTGAAATGATTTCCAAGGAAAGAAATGTGAGAAGACATGTGGTAATTGCTTCATGCTTTCAAAAAGTTTTTTTTATTTCTTATTTGATTCTTTTATAGTATGTGATTCGTCTCATTATGGACTCAGATGTATGGAGACATGTGGGCACTGCAATGAAACAGGAAGCTGTAATTCACAGAATGGAAAATGTGAAAAAGGTTGTGAACCAGGATGGAATGGAACACGTTGTAAAACAGGTGAATCAATACTTCCTATTTAGGGAACTCCGTATAAGCTAATAAAGAAGTACTTGTTTGCACATAATGGAAGATATGTTTAATCATGCATACAATGGTATTATTAGTCAAACTATGATACCTTTCAGTGCCTGTATTTATAAGAAAATTAAAAGCACAGTGTGACACTAAATACTTTTGCTCCTCTTGGTGTGCCTAGCATCAAATACCCTTTTTTTGGCACATATACTGATAATAGTTAAACCATCTCAAAGATATTCCCCTTGCCTTTTACTAATTTGAACAAAAATCATTCTCAAGAATATTTATATTTTGGACACTTGAATAAGGAATAAATTGTTTTTATACAATATGAATATTTTTTTATTTTTTTAATCTGATAATATTTCAATGGGGTATGAATACTGATTTAAACTCCTCCTCCTATGTTTTTGTTCTATCATCACCTTAGTTAAAGTTTGAAAGTAGGGATGTTATGTTGAATTGCAAGTAATTTATCATAAACAGGTAGGCCAACTTATATTTTTTTCTTTTTTTTTTTTGCCTACTTGATAGAGTGTTCCAAGGGCTTGTATGGCAAAGATTGTGAAAAGAGGTGTGGTCATTGCAATGGGAAATGTAATCACATAAATGGTACATGTGAAAAAGGTTGTCAAAACGGTTGGATTGGAGGTCATTGTGAAGAAGGTAATCTTTCTCACAGGATATGTTCATATAATCCTATTATTTAGTTTCTTTGTATGTATTTATCCTTTATATAACAAATGACAATATGGCTATTTTTAAGTGTAGCTGTAACAATGAATACTATCTTAATCCAATGAATAGTTATTTTTATGACTTCAGGCCAACATGTGTTTGTTTATCTTTTGTTGCTTGATAGCATGTTCGAATCGTTTCTATGGCAACAGTTGTGCTGAGGTATGTGGTCATTGCAATGGGACATGCAATCACATAGATGGTACATGTGATGACGGTTGTCAAAGAGGATGGATAGAGAGTCATTGTAAACAAGGTAAATTTCAAAACTAATCATCTTTCACAAGACATATTTTTGATTTTTTCAAGAGTTTCAATTGTGAGGATTGAATCAGTAATAAAGTATAATGATAACTCCGAAAATCATTTTGCTTGATTTATTTTCAAGACAAATACATGTTATTACATTTTCGACAATCTTACGATTTAATCTTCAGAACACTGATACAGTAAGATATTATGATACTCGTCTTGATAACTGCAATATATAATTCTATCTCCAAGCCTGTCCTAATGGTTTCTATGGTGATGGTTGCCAAGAGAGCTGTGGTCAATGTAATAGTACATGTGACAATGTGAATGGGACTTGTAAACATGGCTGTGAGACAGGATGGCAGGGGGACCACTGCAAAAAAGGTGTTTTACATTGATACATTTTTTGAATATAATTTTCTTATTTGAGTCTGTTTGAGGTAAAACATTTTTTTTAAAGAATAGAACAATTTTCACGTGATTTTCCTTTTTCTATTTGATAAATAAAAAAGTGGAAAATAATTAAAGTAGCAATTATGATAAACACTTCAGTTATTTTAATTAATTTATTCATTATGCTGTTTTAATTTTCTTTCCTTTTGCAAGTGTGTTCAAGGGGCTTCTATGGCAACAGGTGTGCTGAGAAATGTGGACATTGCAATGGTTCATGCAATTACATAGATGGTTCATGTGATACAGGCTGTCAAACAGGGTGGATAGGGAGTCTTTGTACAGAAGGTATTGCTGATTAGGAACTTGTGTTATTGACATCTAAAATCTGAATTGATTGAAATAGGAGATACTTCATAGATATCCTAAATAGACAAATAAAGGATCAGAAAATTCTGAAAAAAGGTTACAGGTACACAGTCTCTAGTTAGTGTCCTAAAATTACTCACACCAAAAGAAGATAATTGGTGTGATACTGCTACCCTATGCCAGAACTCTTAAAGCGCTGTATACATATACACCAGTAGCTTTAAGAGTTTGTGGGATAAAGTATAGGGTTGTAGTATACCAATTCCTCACAAATGTATACACCGCTTTAAGTAAAATTGTCTAAAAGGTGCAGGAGCTTTAACTAGTATACTGTAAATCAGCCGGCATAGAAAAAACAACCTGCCTCTCATTGGAGGTAAGGCAGAATGGTAAGGGAAGCAATGCAATAAAAGAATTATTATTAGCTTGATACCCATCAAATAACATAACAGATGCATGCATATTCTAGAAAATATGTTAGGTTTTTCTAAAGATATTTTAGCATTGGTATATTTTGCACTTGTGTTTTATCTTTTTTAGTAGTTTAATTGATCCCTTTCAAAGAATTTACTGCCATATTATAGATATGATAAATTCATCTTTGACCACCATAATTAATCATGTAGGCAGTTAATATGTTCCTTCTTTTGAGAATTTCATGGCTTGAAAAAAAACCGTGTCCATGAAATTCAAATGGCATACATGAAACCTCATTTTTAAATGTTTGTATAGATTGTTATATGCTAAAACATGTTCGATTCATTGGGCTATACCTTTATATGTTGGAGAACACATTGATAAAAAAAAATTTTGCTAAAAGCTAGTATTTACATCAAGAAAGGTCCTTTTCCTCAAATCTGAAATAGGTCAACAAAAGTTTTGTTATACATAATCCCAAAATCGATTTTAAAACTTTAAATATTTGTATTAATTTCAGAGGTTCCTTGTGACACTGTGGGTGGTGTCTGTCCTGAAACTGACAAAGAAGAGAGTCCGAAAGGCAATCAAGAAAAGGAAGAACTTGCTGATACAAATATATTAAAAACCAAACAACCTAATGTCAAGCTTATTGCAGTCTTAATCCCTCTCATTGCTTTGGTAGCTACTAGTTCAGTGGTAGCTTTTTTTGTCCTTAGGTAAGTGTGTAAATTGCATCACACAATTTGGCATGAATTGGAATGTTGATTTTAAAACTATCATGAAATATTAAAAATCAAAATTTCAATTCATGCCAAATTTCACTCATAAGATATCATGTGGTCCATTTGATTTTTGAGACATGTTATGCAAAATATATGCCAATAACAAATCAATTTGCTAATAATATTTGTTATGACTTGAGGAATTGAAAACTAACTTCAACAATGAAAGTATCAAAAAGCGTTTGAAACAAAAAGTAAGTGAATTGATTAATTACAAACATTAGTTCATTGGGACACTTGATGAAGTGACACATTTATCTTTTACAGGAGACATAGAAGACAAAAGAAGCAACAATCCCAGCATACAAATCATGCAGAACCCTCATATGTCAACCTTGGTCTTTCTATCCTTGATGGTAAGGTTTGCATCAAAACATTCATAACAAATGAGTTCAATATGAGGTCAAATGGAATTTTCTGGTTTTGTTAAAAGACTTTTGCTGATGTCTATGCTAACCTTTACATTATTCACTCCCATTACTTAAGTGATTCATAATAAATAAATGCAAGATCATTTTACATGCCATGCAGTTAAAGTATTATGTTATAAAATTACCTCACTAGACATTATTTTGATTGTTTGCATAACTTCCTAATGTTGTTTAACCTTATGTACTGGTAAAACAGTCGATCTTCCTGGTTCTTTGTTGACAGCAATAGCACTAATGTAAATTATTTTTTTCCCATAATTTTGTATTGCAATTATCTACCTATTATAAAAATCTTCCTGGTTCTAATGTTTTGTTAATCAAATATACTTTCATTTTACCAATTCAAAATTGTCGAGAGCACGTCCTAGGAAGTTAGAATAAAAAAAATCATGTGTGGTAACAAGATCTATTCATTATTCTAACTTAAATTTATTCTAAACATGGGGAATGCCGGAATACTGAGTTTGATTAATGGGATCTTGTTTTTTTTTGTAATATGTGACTGCTGATTCATTCTTTTTTTCTTGCGCTATCTTGGCAAGGGGGGGGGGGGCTGATATTGCAAGCCATTGAATATCTCTATCGAAGTGTGATTAAGACACCCAGCTAGTTAAGTTTTATTCTTTTTGTGGGAGCCTTCTGCTCAAAGTTAGTATGTTTAAAAGAAATATTAGAGATGAAATAGTATGTTTAATTCCTTTATATACGTAAGAAAGTGTAAAGAAAGTGATCAAAATGTTTTAACCCAGGCAGTAATTTACTGTTCCTTGTTGTATTTGATACAGAAAAAAATGCTGCATCAAATTCTCCAATGACTAACAATGAACAGAAGCTTCCTGATAATCCAAACATAAACGAAAAGACAACATGCTCTGTCAAACCAAACAAAAAATCTAAACCAGGGAAGTCTCAACAGAAGGCTAAAACTGTCGCTCCATCTACTGGTGGATTCAGAAACCAACTCCCAAACTTATCACAGATCATCAATGTTAAAGATCTTGGGAAGTACATCCGGGACATGAAGAAAACTACAAATGGATTCCAACAAGAATACATGGTAATTATAGAGTCGAGCTATGAAGCTGTTCAAAAAATGCACAGACAGTAACAAATATTATTTATCATTTCCTTAGAATAGTACCTTCTTCGTTTTATAAACATAATATCTTCATTTTTATTTATGAGTATTTTTTTCCATCTATGTTGAAAAACACTTTACAATTAATGTTTAAATTTCTTTTTGCTTCACAGTCTCTACCTAGTGGCCACCAGTATCCTTGCATTGTTGGATCCAATGAGACTATTATCAAAGTTAAGAACAGATACAAGAACATGCTTCCATGTAAGTATGGTTAAGTATAACTAATTTTGCCAAAAAATGCCAAAAAAACATTACTCTTTTTACAATGATGAGTTAAAATGATGATACATTCAAACAAAGGAAAAAACAAAAATGCGACCATTTATAGTTATTTTCATAATTATTATCACATCTTCCCCGTTTTTTATTTATTTCAGATGACCATAGCCGGGTTCTGTTGACAGAAATTCCTGGTGAATCTTTCTCAGATTACATCAATGCTTGCTATATAAATGTAAGTTATACAATAACAAATGACTATAAAGTGGGAATGTGACATTTATTAAGAGTTGTAAAAGACAGGTCCATATTTCATGATTTGTTCTATCTCAGTTAGTAAATATTCATACATAATTCATTATATCACATTGTTTTATTTTTCAAAGGGATATTATAAGGAAAATAAATTCATTGCCACACAAGGCCCAAAGGATACCTCTCATGATTTCTGGAGAATGGTTTGGGAACAGGAAGTGGAGCATATTGTCATGGTTACAAACTTAAAGGAAGCAACAAAGGTATACAATTGTAACTATGCATGTTGCAGTTTTTCATCTAATCATACATGTTACATGATGATATTAAAAACATCGAACTTTTACCTAGTTTTACAAATTGAAATATAATCCAAGTTACTTCTTCCGATGTTGGTTAAATATGTTCATCATTTTCAATTTCACAGGCAAAGTGTGACAAATATTGGTCGGACCTAGATTCCTCCGTCACATTTGGTAATTTCTGTGTTACTAATGTCAATGAAGAGGATAGGCCTGGGTTTACAGTGAGAACACTGCACATCAGGGTAAGAACCAATATATATTGATATCAGGAACCAGCCTAGCATGGAGAAGATTATAATTTGAAATGTATGGTTAATTTTTATAATGTTATGTAATGGAGCTGTTCCCAAAACCAAACAAACGACTATATCAACAGACCTCAACAATATCTTTTGTTAAGCTTATGAGTAAAGTTTTGTTCCTCGATCCTTCAAATTGACTACTTGGTACTTATCACTTAATTATATCGTTATCTAATTTTTACTTATTTTAACTATGTTTTTTTTTATATATATAAAGTAGGGGGAAAGAAAAAAAGGATTGGGAGGGGGAGGTGGGATAAGGTTCATTCAGTTGTCATAATTTGTCTATGATAACTGAATGAACCTTATCCATCGGAAAGGATGTAAAGTGTGGACCTGTGTCATGGATTCTATCCCCATGGCACATAAAAGAACACAGATAA
>JAVSBT010240307.1:0-12859 GCA_033118115.1 Pharyngocirrus eroticus | reverse complement strand
CACACTAATGTCAGGCTTAAACATCAAAACACCACACAAATGTCAGGCTTAAACATCAAAACACCACACTAATGTCAGGCTTAAACATCAAAACACCACACTAATGTCAGGCTTAAACATCAAAACACCACACAAATGTCAGGCTTAAACATCAAAACACCACACTAATGTCAGGCTTAAACATCAAAACACCACACAAATGTCAGGCTTAAACATCAAAACACCACACTAATGTCATGGACCAATGTTGGTTTCTTGAAATGATTTTAGTCATGCATTTTCCTTATTCACATTTTAAACTATATACACTGTAGTTCAATGTAAAATATTGTAAACTTTTCCTCGTGTGTCCTCGTGTGGATAATTTATAAAATGACTTACATAATTTATTAGGACATTTTAAATACAAAACGTGTAATTCTTGTTGCTGTAGTGATATTTAGTCATAATGGTAAAATTGAGTCACTGCAAGATTAGTAGTGTCTATACATCACTAATTAGTGTGGCTATTGTTTACTTCTGGTTGAAATTAGAAACACAAAAAGTGATGTTTCGGTACCATTAAACTTGTGTTGACTCAATTTTACCACAGAATATCATTATTTTATTTAAGAGTGTATGAAATATGTACAACATGGTACATATCAGCGAAAAATAGATTTTCAGCTTTCTAAGAGAGTCTAACGTAGTTTAAATAAGTGGTTGTTCTTTATTTCAACAACACATAATTATGCACAACATATTAGGTAATTGAAATATTAAGAGTATCTTGTGATTTTATCAACACAGATTTGTTTTCTCGTGGGACGAGATTAAATAAGGGAAGCACAAGGTGATCCTAACGAGACTGAAGCTTATGCAAATAGTTGCAAAAAATACATGTAACTATTTTACGATATCAACTTGTTCTCGTATCTTTATCTTTTAGGTTGCAGTGAGTTTACTGAGAGGGCAGGATATGAGTTGGCTGAAAATGGGCAGGCATTATATTCTGGTACTACAGGTATATCAACTGCAGACGATTGTAAAGCATTTTGTTCTGGTAATCCTACCTGTATTGCTGTTGATTTTCATGTTTCACCCATTGACTGTCTTTGGTATACAAGTTCAGTATCTAATGTGGATAATCTCTTGAACCAACCGAATTGCAGAAGTTTTAAGAAGGAGACCTGCTAAAACATGACTGAATTCATTTTGACGAAGACAATACAAAGAATAAATATTATCACAAATCTTAGTCAAATGGTATTGTCAAACACGTGAGAAATATGTGAAGTTAGGTACGTGTGACCTATCTATGACCTTCTTATATTACGCCAGGGGTTGAGACAACAAGAAAGAAATATGGCAAACAATCTTGTATACAGTGCCCCCTTTTAAGGAACAATTTGCCTTCAAGCAGCTTTGAAGACTACCTTTATACAAAATAATAAATTGATGTAATTATATTAGTATCATTGATATAAACATGGTTCCTTCCATTTTTAATGTAATGTTAACCCTGAATTCTTCTGTTCATAATTATTCCACTAAAAAATCCACTTAATTACATGTTCCTTTTTCCAGATCTACTAGTCTACAGCAATCATTTCAGTTTAAAGCTATATCCTTGTTTAACACTTTGATAAATTAGAATTTAACTGTACCACGCTTACCTTTAAAAAAAACCAACTGTTTCTTCTAGTTAATGCTGTTAAATTGTTTAATATACTCTTTTAAAGAGTTCAAGGCTTAAATACTGTTATTGCTTCTACTGCGTTTATTGTGTTTACTGTATTTGATTAATTGTGCGTAGTATGATGGGACATTTACGCCATTTGGCATCCAGTCCTTTTTGTTCCTTTTTTTTTTGTAATATTTCGTAATATATTTTTGTAATTTGCAATTCATTGGAATAAAAAGCCGTTGGAAAAAAACAAAACAATCCAAAAAAAAAACCACTAAAATAGCAAAGTTATTTGATGGTAGTCTAAATCTTTTCAAACAGTTCTTGTTTACATCTTAAATGCATTTGTGTGATTTTCCAGCAATGAGTCATCCATATATAAACTCATGATATACCATAAACAAACAAATAAATGAATAGATACATTTATGAATAAAAAAGGAAGTTTTCGTTGACGGGAAACATCTTTCAATGACATTTTTGAATCACGTTACGTATTAAAAGGTGTTAGGTTGATAATGTGTTATGGCGTCGAATTGAATAAAATCACCCCCCTTTTTGTAAAAATATAAATAATTAAACAAAGTATAATGTAAAACTATGATGCAATGTACGTATTTCCCTGTAGTTCTTATTTTCATTTATTTCTGTTTCTACTTTTTGAAGAGGATTGTCCAGACTAGTAGGATTAAAATAAGGTGTAAAGGAAATAGGGTATCATCGTGACAGTTTATTTGATTTGATTTGATTTGATTCAGCAAATGTCATGAGGATATAAAAATAATACAATTATGTCAATACTCATATAGCAATGGATATACAGTGTTGTATCTTTAAAAGAAAGGAAAAAAAAAGAACTGGTATGCAAGTAAGAAGATTGAAAAATAACATTTGCCTCGGATAGCTCATCAAAAGTTTAAGACTTATTTCTAATTGGTTCTAAAGTATTACGTGTTAAACTCAAAGTACACAAATTAAAAATGTTTATTGAACCACCCAAAGGTTGAATAACACAATGTTTATATTCATTACACATTAATCAATCTTTTTACTGGCCTGACTTACACATTATTCATTTCCCATACTCCATATAGTGTGTACAACTTGTATATCTTATTTCCATATGCTGGTCATTGATTTCTATGATAAGCAATCACAGTAATCTTTCATCTGATTCAATTAAATAAATCTCGGAGCCAATAAAATGTTATCAAGTTAGATGATTATGGATATTTGATAATCCCCTTTATAGGTATGAAGCAATTTTCACTCTTACAACACCAGTAACACACACACGTTTCTTTTTTTTAAATGAAATACATTATCCTTTGAAACCCCTTGTAGTGATGATTTTTTAACAAAATGTGTGTTGTTGCTTTTTTGTTTGCAGACATCTGTACATGAAAGAATATAATCCTATTTTAATTAATTGATGAAGTCATAACATGGTAAACTAGGCAATATTTGTTTCATGTAGAACAAAGTATATCATAGTGTCTATACATGACACCAGGATGTTAAGTTATATTGGCCTACCACCAGGTGTCCCTAGATATATTAATTTAGAATGTAAGAGGCGATATCAATTTTTAATTTTGTGAGAAATCTGTACTGAATAAGTATACAATTGAAATATCAGACAGCTATCGTTTCCTTTTCATTGATATTTCTACTAGAGTGTTCGCACTTGGTTACGGTATTTAGCAAACATTTAATGTTTTAGCGACCTTTAACTTTAAATAGCAGATCGAGAAAATGTTTACAAAATGATTTGATACATCCGATAATATTAAGATGATATAGATTCCCTCCAATATAACATGTTGGAATATAATTATCAGCTTTATGTTAGTTTTTCTTGCATTATAGAATCTAATTGATATTGAAATAGGTAACGTGTGCAAACTGTATGTTCCCTTTTAATATTTTCTTTCCAATATTTTAGTTTTATAAAATACAATTAGTGAGTCAATTCAAGAAAATTTACACCATTATGTTGAGTTTACATAAAAAATCAAAGAGGCAGGGATTTTAACACCTGTTTCTAATATCAATTCAGTTTTATAATAATACGTTTACACATATCAGATTTAACAATCATACAATTAACAAGAACAAGTATATTAAAAAGTCAATTGTAACATTTAGTGATGAAACTGCTGCATAAATGATGATTTGACAGTATACACTTTTTAAAAATGTTTTTTGTGAGAATGTTTAGTCAAAATGTATTTCTAAACATTTAATGACTTGTTCTTTTCTCCGAAAGAGCCTGGGAGGACTGTTCAAGGCTATAGTTATCATAGTTTTATCAAGTAGAGAGTAAGTGAGAATTAAATAACAAACAGCTCTTGCTGTTCATACTCTTGTTCACGTTTTGATACGAAAATCTATGTGCTTCACATTAACATCCTTTCTTTAGGAAAGGGAAACAATCCAGACATTTCTGACACAAAACACTGATGATAAAAAATGTTTAAAAAGCTTCTAAACAGTTTTTACTAGTCGACAGTTTCGCATTATTGAGTTTGCAGCCCTAAAGTATTGGAGAAATCTTATCGAAATTATATATTTTCAGAACCACAACTTATTTCTTGAGCAATAACCTGAAGAATTTTTTTTTTATCAATTTCTCCCTAAGACAATGCTAAAAAATTCCAAAAAGCACAAATATCTCACAAAAATTGAATCAACTCGATTTTTAAAAGATCAAAATGATAAAACAATCCAATTTAAGAGCATGTTTATACCTTCAAAATAATGTTTATATATCTACATTGTAAATGTTGCTGTTTTTTTTGTTTTTGATTAGCTGCTGAAAGAAAAAATAATTGACGTAATGTTTGTAGTTTTGAAAATAGTTGTTTTATTATTTTAAGATTTCAAAAATTGAAGGAGTTAATACAAATTAAAAAAAAAAAAAAAAAAAAGTTAATTGGTTTTTTGATTATGCTTTTTTTTTATTTATTTGTATATCTTATGTTAGGGAAATTGACCTTTCATTGATATGGATAGTTACAAAATGAAGAGCTGAAACCAAAAATACATACTTTAACAGGTCAAAAATGTGTTTGGAAAGTAGCAAATGAGCTCCAAACTCAAATTGTTGGTAACAGAGTTGAACCTGTTTCGCCCCCTTAATCAACAAATACTTTCGCTGAATGTGGTAGTGAAAAGGTGAACTTCATAAACATGAATATTATTGAAGAAAAATAAATTTGGTTTAACCATACTTACTGTTTTTTTACAGTTTTTTTTTCATCAACCTATATATCGACCCCCTAGGGCTATAACCTCGTAAGTCGACTTACGTCGAAATTTACTTTTTTTTTTTAATTTGACGTCCTGGTGGTCATATCCATCAACTGTGAACATATTGTGGCTATTAAAGGACGTGAACTGAAATGTCAATATATGGTAGGGCCATTTTAGGGCCCATATCGCGTAACTGACTTGCGTTGGAAATACCTTGCTACTGAAACAATAGATTGGACAGTACAGCCCCCATGTTCTCCCTAAATCTGATTAAAACAACTGTAAATAATATCTGTTTTCAAGTAAACAAATTTAACAAAGTTTTGCTTTTTCACTTTCAGAAAACACAACACACCTGAATTGCTATTATAAAATGTTAGAAATGTCCCCATTTTTGAATGCTATAATTAGAAATAACCCCATTGTTGAATGCTATAATTGAAGACTTTTCGAACAAGATTAACTCCATGGTCACATGGTAACTCATTTTTAAAGCTTTTTCTCAGCCGTTTTGCATTGAATAAAGAAATAAAGTATAGACATGTAAAACTAGATATTCACTTTATTGTTATTAATCGCAAAATGTATTGGTGGAATAGTATTTCTTAATAAAAACAGTTGTTTGTCTCTCCTGAAAAGTTGCAAAATATGACTTACGAGGTTATTGCCCTAAGGGGTCGACATATATAGTGCACAGATGAACTTACATCGTGATCAAAACAAACTTACTGGTGTCAATGTATGACGTGTTGCCTTTTGTTTCCAAGTTTCTATAAACATAAAAGGAAAGTATATAAATAGAACGGACCAATGTCAGGGCCTTTAGTACATAGGAGGCAATTGTGTGCAAACTGAAAAGGACTTCAATCCATGTTCTCGTTTAAGTCGCCATGAACGCAACAAACATGGGTCTGTTTGCTTCAAAACTCTGGATTTTACTGATATCAACTTTTATCCTGGTGAATTGTGTGAATGCAAACGATGTCATATCTGCAAACTTTGTGAAGAAATCTGCCGGTGATATCCCATCAAGTGACGTTTTAGGGACGTCTGTCCGTCAAGTCTCTATATTGGAATGCGCTTCGTTGTGTTTACAGGTTGGTGATTTCATGAGAGAAAACAACATTATTGTTTTTTACAATAATAATAATAATAATAATAATAAAAATGATAATTTTGCATATTCGCGTCAAAACAGTCATACATAGTATATAACTGTGCTTTCACATTACATTTTCAAGGACAATAATGACAATGAAAGCTTACATTAGAACAGTGCTTTAACACTGCTATGGGCTTATACAATATGATTGAACATAGATTTATTTTTTATCATATCTTTTTACAGAATCAGGATTGTCTTTACTTTGCAAAAAGAACAGAAGATAAATCTTGTGTTTTGATTTCGAATTCCATTGGATCATCTTTTGATCCAACAAATGGAATCAGTGTCTTTTATGAAAAAAAAGGTAAGTTTGTTTCATCAAATTTATGAATATTTAATGGTTCAACATATTTCAGGCTAATTACTTTAAAAGTGCTGGAACCCTGGAACTGATTTTTAATAACCAGGATCAATTAGTATACTAGCCAGTAAGCCTTTATCATAGTTGGTATCAAGGATTTTTGGATCATAACTTTAAATAGAGTTGTCGTAGAGCAATAATTAGGTACTATCTAATTATTCATTAATTATGTATTCTGCACATTATCATAATTATATGAAGGTCATAACAGTTTAAAACACAAAATTATGTTATTCTTAATGAATAAGCCTTTAACACATCATTTACATTAATATTTTAATCACTCATCAAGTAACTCAACATTAATTCAATGTATATCTGTCACAGTTAGAAGCAATGATACATCTTGTTGCACTAACTTAGCGATGAGTTAAAGTTGTGACAGCTACCCTTATCGCTCAAATTATGAGACACAGCTCATGCGTCAAAGCTATGTGAAACATGTGATTGTCAAATTTTGTATTACTATAGATATTGACACAGGTCCCATTAATAAACCAGTTTTAGTTTTGCTAACAAACCATCGTGTTATGTTCCTGACTATACTCACAAATTAACCAACCAGTCACACACCTTTACAACAGAGACAATGCTATATTTTTCATCAGCAACTAGAACTTACTGTTAAAAGTTTTTATTGGATGACTGTTCACTGTTGTTATTTCCTCCCTTTGTTATTTACTAGCATATTTTTTCCATCTGTAATTTTGGGTCTTGATTGAACATTTCACAGACAGTTTCCGATTTATTTTTATTTTTTATGTAACACAGAGTCTGATTATCATGATAAAAGCAAGATTGTGTGTGTTATCTATTGCTTAGAATATTAACAATAAAGACAAATCATTTTTACAAACTAATTAAATATCAATTCACTAATAGATTAGAATTAATGGCATATTTAGCCTGAATTTTAGTTTCATAACCCTTTTCTTGTAAACTTTCTATCATTATTCCTTAAGGTTCTCCTGCTGTGGACCCGTGCCTGGCCCATTCCTGTAACCCATTTCATGTTAATTCTCTATCATAATTCCTTTAGGTTCTCCTGAATTGGAGCCGTGCCAGTCCCATTCCTGTATCCCATTTCATGTTAATTCTCTATCATAATTCCTTTAGGTTCTCCTGAATTGGACCCGTGCCTGGTCCATTCCTGTAACCAATTTCATGTTAATTCTCAACCCATTTCATGTTAATTCTCAACCCTTTTCATGTTAATTCTCAACCCATTTCATGTCAAATGTCTATCATTATTCCTTAAGGTTCTCCTGCTGTGGACCCGTGCCTGTCCCATTTCTGTATCAACGGTGGATCATGTTTACCTATGCAAGCTACATACTTGTGTCTCTGTAATGCAGGTTACACTGGAGAGTTTTGTCAAACAGGTAACAGTATTTCTATTAACGAAATCAACAAATCAGATTGATTGTTTAAATCTATGATGTTTTCTTTCTTATTGTTTTCTTCTTTTGACTGTTGTCAAGGTAAACACCAATTTAATAAAAAGATAGAATGAATTAATTACAGTCAATTTACAATGATGAACCAATAATTACAATAAGCTTTTGTTCTGAAAAATAAACACCATTTTATAAACTAATCTTTAATTCATAAGAACGATTTTTGTTCTCAAAGGTCAAAAAATACTATACTCTAACACATTCCTTTGGGGTTTGCAATGGCCTTCACATGAGAAATCAATCGTGGCATTGGTTCTTTGACACGTATTGTGACCTTTATGTGTTATTGAAAACTCACCCCAAAACAGATGAAAAACAAGTCCATACATTACAATCTGTTTGTGCCACAATATGCATAAATGAATTACAACCACGTGTTCATATGCACTAGGATTAACCCCTCTTATTCAAAGGATTTTTCTAAACTTTATGTTGTTACGTCATAAGTGCGATTGATTGCTTATAAATTGATAAACATCGTTCTTCATTTTTTACATCAAGGTGAATAAAACTTAAGCGAAGTGTTTCAAATTGCATGGAAAAGCACAAATAACCTCTCTGTTCATCCTTATTTCTAACCTACACAATTTTCAATTCATGTTGTTGCTTAAATATGATACTAGGTTGCGCGTCGCAGTGTTGATAAAATCCTTTATCATTTCTAAAAGAATCTTGCATATTTTCGGTACTTGAATATTTCTTGAAATATCTTTGCACTTCATTTTATTTTAGATATTGATTTCTGTTCCCCAAACCCATGTTTAAATGGCGGTACCTGTACTGACGGTATTTCCACGTTCACGTGCGGTTGCCCTAGAGTTTACAGTGGTGTCAATTGCAGTGAGTATTCCTTAACACGGAGCCGACTCTGATGTTTGTAATGACAGTGAAACATAAACTATGCTGGTTTGCACAATGCAGATGAATGAAGGGAAATCATCACCCTTAGAATATTACAATTTATAAAACAAATACAAAATTTAAAAAGAAATGAAAAAAACAAGAATCCCAATCCTAATATTTCTATTTATAAATTCTTAAATCATACCTGTAAGTATTATTATATTTTAAGAATAATTTTATCTTTCAATTATTAAAAAAAAAAATGTCCATCTTTTTATAAGGTGTTAGTAAATTCTGCATCGATAAAATGCCATTTTAGCTTCTTTTCTATTAATGGTAACAAGCAACCACCCTTTACACTAACACTAACTTGATGTCAGAAAAAAATCCAATAAGAGCAATAATATCAGAAATAAAGCAGAACACTACCTTCTAAGTGTTACTGAATTGATATGGATAGCAGCTATGAGTAAGTGACTTGAAGCTGTGTCCTCATTTAATTAATGTTTATCATAAGTATATAGTTATTGAGAAACAAATCCAGCAACTAAAACAATGCCAGACCTACACATTGAAACAAGAAATTAATGCCATGACCTATACTTGCTTTATGGGAAGCTTTGAGCCGTGTAATTATTTTCCTTTCGCATTATAAAGCACTTTAAAGTAAAGAACTGTGAACTTCAAAGATAACATTTTACTGTTTCCTAGGTTGCGAGTTTACTTTGACTGAAGGAAAGGAATTGGTAGAATGGGAACTAGCAATTGATGCTGCTATAACAGATGAACACTTATGTTTAGCTTTTTGTTCCATCAAGACTGAGTGTGTTGCCGTTGATTTTTGCCGTTTTGGTACCTCTGAGTGTTGGTGGTATACCAATTCAGGCCCAGGTTCAGTTTCAGTTTCTGACTTGGATAATCTCCAGTCAAAGCAAGAATGCGATAATTTTAAGAAAAAGACCTGTTAGACTTTCATTATCATGGTAATAATTTTGACAAAGGACAAACACAAAAGTAATCACAACTTCACAAGTCATAGGGGTAACAGTGACACTTGTCATCAAAATATAAAGTACTGCTTTGTCCTGTATGTACATTACACTGGGAATGCATCTATAATATATACGTAATCTAATATGAATACGTCACAATTATGTTTACTGGGAATGCATCAGTGATAATTATATACGTTAAAGAACAATAATACGTCACACTATGTTCAAGCTGTATCCATAATGTATTTGTTACATTACATTCTCACAAGTGTGTGTTAAAATAAGCATTCAACTTGTATCAGGTCTACCATTAATACTTAAGATGTACATCCCGTCACTTTTCATAGAATGTTTTAGAGTAGAATCGTATAGAAATGTTTACACCTGGACATTCTCTTCTAGCACCTTGCACACAGATTTATTGCTGCTATTGTGCAACATAATTGACAGGGGAAATCTACTGTGCAACCGTTAATTTGGAATAAGGTATGCTTTGTGACTATATGAAATGGATGTACTTACTGAAGTTACTCTTATCCACAAATATAAAAAAAAAGTTTAACTTTTATTATCATATAATGTTGGCAGTTCCCTGCGAATTTTGCATAGTTGAAAGCAACTACGTTGCCATATGTTCCACTTGTATGAGCTTATTACAGAAATATATATTGCATGTTTTAGAATGATTCAGTACTATTCCTTATAGAAAAATAACATTAACAAATTGCAATCTTTGTACAAACAAATCAAACGCAAAGTAAACAAATAAACAATTCGTAAAGTAACACACATCAAAAAGTAGACTCTTTGATAAATAGTGATGTTTGTGTTTTCAGTGATTTTGAGTAGTAACATTGTCAATGCTATATTTAGTATTTTAAAACTATCACTGCTTTGTGTTGCTGTTTACCACTGAAAAATACGTGGAAAATAGCAACACTAATAAGTGATGTTAGCATAAATATTGTTGGTTTCATCCATATAACATAATACAGATGACGAAGCCCCAGGAGAGGTTGAAACTTCATGGGGTAGAAAACTTTCCTCTAACTTTAGTTAAAATATCTGTTTTATTAATTACTGATGGGCGCATCATAAAAATACACCATTTAATCTAGTGTTGACTTAGTGTCACAACTTAATATCCATTATTGTTACTAACTATCAACATTTTGTACTCATAATCTTACTAATTCTAACATTTAGGTTTCAAACAACACAGCTGATATTTTAAATGTATTTATTTTCATTGATGATCACATGTTTTGACCTTTATTCTGAAAAATGTTTTCATTCATCGTCATATAGTCTGTTCTGTGTATAGATCCGTTAGTCTGTCGTCAGTCCGTATACTAGAACGTTGAAGTTGGTAAAGACGTTTTCTCCTTTTAGAGGAATGTGACAGTACCCGATGCTGCCTGGGTATGTAAAATGGAGTTTTCCAGTCAGCATATTGTTACCAATGTTAGCAATACATATGCCTAAGAATGAAAGAAAGAAAATAGTATGGTTCTATGTATGTTCGACTCAGTGTACACAGTTCGTGACGTTGGTATTCATATACTTTCAATTCTTGTGACATCAAGTAATAATAATAATGGTCATAATCAGATTTCAAGTATCGATTTGTTTTTTTCTCAACTATAGCACAGTAACCTTACATCATAATCAAAGACAAATTAGGGTCTCACTGTATTTGTTAGTGGGCAAAAAATTGTCAATGAGTTTCCAGAAAACAAAAAGAGAAGCTTGGGAACAAAAAAGGGCATTTTCTGTAGAAATACTCATATCTACTAATATCTAAAGCAGTAAACTTCCAAGTACTTCATTTTGCAGTGTGTGTTATAAGATATAATGGCAAGGTAACAAATTTATCTTGATAGCAAATAAGGAAAGGGGCTCACCCATTAAAAAAGGACACTAGGAATAGGAGAAACCAATACTGTGTCTTTTAGATTATGTATATGTTCTTGCTTTAAGGCCACATAGGAGAAGAGAGTATAGTGTTTATTTAAGTAATAATATTAATATTTGCATTCTCACCAACATGTTGATTTGCATCAGGTTCCTCTCCAGCATGTATGATATTGCCTGGTGTAGTGTCATGTCTCTGTGCCACAACAGAGTAAACATTAGAAGCAATGTCGCCATTTGCAGTTCTTATCTAAACAAATAAAATAAACGTTGGACACATTTAACCTTTGAAAAGGTTTTCATGATATCATGTCTAACCTCACATAACGTGTATGCCTTCACAAAAGGCCTTGATAACGTGAATGATTCGTAGAGTCTTTAGTGAGGTAAGAAACGAAACTATCTCATAAAAAATTTTTTTTTACAAAATAGAATAATTGTTGGTACATCTTGAAACCAATAACATATTTCCAAATATTTGACACATGGTAGCCATATGAAGATCTCACTTATATTTAAGAATGATATCAGACAAGTACCTTTTTGATTGATACATTACTTTAACAGTGATAACAAATCTTCTTTGACCCTAACTCGTCAAACAGTTATGACCAAATAAGAGATGTCCCGACTTATACGATTTCAAATCCATTCATTATTATGTTAAAACACTGATACTGCTTGGAAAATGCTTATATCGTTAAGGATTTTTACCTTTGATGGCATGGTTAACATGTATTTACTCTTGCCAGCCCCGTTATATGTGTTAATCTGGTCTATTATAATTTTGTCCATCTGATGATTTTACAAAGTTCCATAAGATCAGGGGATTCAGTAAATCCTTGTCTATGTGTTAGATTAATCAACATAATTATAACGAATTAAACTGTTTAATAAAGCAACATTGACTTACTATTGTCTGTCCATAAGCTCCTTCAAGACCAACGAAAAATAATAGTACGAATACTAGACATGACATGATGATATTCCAGTTTACACCTTGTTCAAGAAAACTTTAAAGAGCTGTATTGTATATAACGACTACGAAAGAAAATACAAATAAGTAAGCAACATCGAATATGAATACATCAAGGACCAGGCTTTTGCCTGTAAGGAAGCGGGGGGGGGGGTGGGGTATCCTAAATATAACAAACCGTTTATGGGGGGAGGGTGGGGGGTTGGAATAAGCTGCTGCAGCATGAG
>JAVSBT010240196.1:0-12859 GCA_033118115.1 Pharyngocirrus eroticus | reverse complement strand
TCTTAGGTCATGACCTATAATCACCACATTGATTGGTTAAATCATTGTATGTGTCACATATGGGGTGTGGCTGCCTTTTGGTTTATTGAGTGCATCCAAAAAGTTTAAGTTATTTATTTTATCTTCAATAATGCATAGATGAGCATACGTCATAAAATGAGTCCCCAAAATGATTGTTGAAACTAGTTTTCAGAGATGATTAGAGCATAAGCATAGATAATACCCTATGTTCCGTTTTTTTTTTATCAATACCTGAATCAAAATCATAGAGGTTAAATCGACAGAAAATATTATGAGCCTGCATTTTGTTAAAGGAGTCGTTGGCTTCAAAGGAGAAGAATATATCTGTTCATGATGTAAAATAATGTTGGATTGTCCAGGATATCTTAACATCAGCCCAATCGTTGCTAACTTATTTCAAATATGTAAAGATAAACAGCTAAATAATAACAAGATTCTCTTTGATAGAATTTGAATAATATCTTTATTTCATCTTTTTATATCAAATCTCATTCAGGTATGTACATGACTATATTGATACAAAAGTGTCTATACATTTTTTGTAGATATAACTATATCAGTTGTCATAAACATTGTAGATCAATTGGTTCCTAATCCTCCATTGTAGCCAAGAAAATACCAGTTGTGTACATATTTTTGTTTACATCTTATTTCATCAAAGCAGTTAAACAAAATATCCAAAGTCTAGGAAAACCTATGATATTTAGCACACATTGGCGCAATATCAATGAATATTTGAACAGGATGTTTGAGTCCAGTATAAAACTACATAATTGTCAGTATGTCTAGTTTAATTTACAGTTTTAAACAAACTGTTTTGGTTTCTGTGTAAAACTCAATGGATTCTTCAGTTCCTTCTCTTCCAATACCTGATTCTTTCATGCCCCCAAATGGCATGCTAAGATCCCTCACCAACCAACAATTTACCCAAACTGTACCAGCCTGCAATCATCAATAGAATAAAGAAGAAATAAATAATCAAATTGCTAGAATAATGTTTTTTTTCATAAACAAAAACTTATGGGGTTGGAGACAGATTTGTTCCAGACAATCATTTTGCTGGAAAATTCTACCAATTTATAGAGGTTATCCTGTAAAGCATTTATAAAATATTCTTACAATCATGTTTACAAATAATAAATGATTTTTTTTTTAACACAAAGTGAAAACTTGTGGGGTTGGAGACAGAATTGTTCCAGACAATCTTCTTATAGGAAAATTCTGCCAATTCATAGAGTTTATCTTGTAAAGTATTTAAAATATATTCTTACACAAATCCTGTTTATAAATAGTAAACGAAATTGCAAAGCACAAAATCAACAGGAAAATTCTGCCAATTCATAGAGGTTATCTTATAAAGTATTTAGAAAATATTCTTACCAATCATGCTTACAAATAGTAAATGAAATTGTAAAACACAAAATTAAATTAGGGAAAAAAAAGCTCCACCATCACATGCTCTTGGTTTCTTAACCTTGAGTTGTAATTCTTTGAATAAAATAATTGTATGCAGATTGTTTGAAGAATCATGACACACCCACCTGTAATTTCAATGCGACTCTATTAGCTCTTCCTACATCCTTTGTGTAAACAGTAGCACTGAGCCCATAAATTGAACTGTTTGCCCTTGCGATGCCCTCTTCCTCTGTGTCAAATGGAACAATGCACACCATTGGTCCAAAGATCTCTTCCTGCATCACGCGTGAACTGTCGGAAACATTGGTCACGACAGTTGGTAAGAAGAAATATCCCTGGAGACAAGACACAGAGTATTAAAAGGTTGAAGTTTATCATTTGAATAAGCTTCTCATGCATATACATTTATCTTATCTATTGGGAGATGGTAGAGATCACCTCTTTGGGAATTCTTGGGATCTCCCTATACTATGATTATAAGATGTCAAACCAGATTTATTGGGGCAAACAATTATTCATGATTAACATCTCCCTTTCACACAATTTCATGTTTAAAAATGACTTTATCTTGGACCAAAGGAGAGACATAAAATAAAACATGTAAAAATGTACTTCTAGTCTCAGTTGACCATTTCGAGTCTTATGATATGAAGTTCCAGCATTACAAACAACAAACAGTATGTGTCATTGTTATTGCTTCACAAACCTAACTACACCAAATTACGCATTTCTTGAAATTCTATGCAAATTAATGCCTTATTCACTTGAAAATAACCATTTTAATGATAACTGTTAGCATCTATCTTAACATTTATAGGTGCCCTATGCTTTTAATATGTCTAAATCTGGTCCAAGCACCTTACTGATACAAAATTAGAAGAAAGGACACAGGGCTAATTTCTTTTAAAATTTCCATCAAGTAATATGAGGAAAGAAGAGAAATGAATAATCAACACCACATCATAATTATTTCATCCACACAGACCACTGTCTGTCAAGATTGGGTTCAAGTGTGTGCTACCACCTAGTGTTATAATGAATTGCATGAACTCTCTGAAGCTCTGAAGCTTTATAGATTGTGAACTTTGATAATTAACATTTAAAACAGTGCATCAGAAAAAATGATCTATGTATATCTTACAATGCATATATGATCTTTCATCAGACAATCTAATGTTACATTTTGCCAAACAAGAATAGAATTTCACTCACTTTTGATTTTTCTTCTGGGAGTTTTAGCTTATCAACTGTTTCTCCACACAAGATGGAGCATCCTTCTTTCTTTGCGATTTCAAGGTAACTTCTAACCTTCTCCAAATGTTCCTTACTGACCAATGCACCCATCTGTGTGTCCGGTGCAAGTGGATCTCCTACTTTGATTTTCCTGTTGTGAAAACAATTTAAAAATTATCGAAAGGGACTTGACTCCTTCCCATAGCTAATGACAGGGTGCAAATTAGAATGTTATTAGGGTTGGGGATTGATAGAATGTAAATTTTGAAAATGATTTTTTTTTTGAAAATTACTGTTCTGCAAGTAATTTGCATCCGGCCTGTAATAACATGACAATTCAGGTCAAGTAATATTGTTTATTTTGGAATTTTTTTTTAAATTTCATTTGAATAAATAGTATTTTGTAAAATTTTACATGAAATAGCACCCCAAAAGCAAGTCACCAAAAGTGAGTAAATTGATAATTCATCACTGATAACCCAACCAACCAACCAATCAAGCAAGATACCAATAAGACTTCTTCCATAGGCAGGGAATGAAACGAGCAGAATCCGCCGGAGCCATATAGTAGCTCCCGCAACAAAATCCGCGGGAGCCACTTTTTATTGGGAGTCAGTAAACATACATGTTACTATGAAACGTCATTAATATAGGGTAGTATTATCTTTTACAAGTGATGAGGACCTGTTGTTTATTGTTATAATAATAAGAACAAAAAAATACAAAGATTCCTTTTGCATTTATATTGATTTTTAATGATTCTGAACAATGAACAAATTTTTCAATAACGTTTGACATGTATTACTGCCGATTTCACGACTTACACTCTAAATTCTTAACCTGAAACCTATCGAAGTCAATTTAGTTGATGTGTAAGAAAATTTCGTATTTTGTAATTGAAGAAATAAGACTGAATCATGGTTCATTTTCAACAAATTTCTTTTATTTCACATTTTTTTACTAGTGCCCGTGGCCTTTTTCACGGGCGCTAGTGGGATTTTTCACGGGAGGAATAACGGTCGCGGGAGTACTAGCGCCCAGTCTCGTTTCATTCCCTGCATAGGTAGCCCTTATTTTCATATAGGCAAGGGTCGATTTACTTTTTTTTCTTAGAGGGACCCGTAAACATGATGATTAAGAAAATGGCTCAAATCTTAAAATTTCTAAGGGTCCCTCAAGTAAATCGAGCCCTGTATTGGTATTTTTGATACAAGAGATTCAAGACGAATAATCAAGCAAACAATTTAATTTATTCATTACATTACCTTGCACGTTCAACAAAGCTTGTCACATATTTATCATAAATTTCTCTTTGTACATATATTCTGCTGGTTGCTAAACAGATCTCTCCTTGGTTGGCATAGCTGGCCCTGGTGAAGAAAATAAATGTGGAAAAATTAGGCTTACTAAGGACCCCTGGTGGTAACAGTCTGTTTTATAAATCTTGAAGTTCCAGTGATGCATCAAGCTTTCTGAGAATCGGTCAAAAATATCAGACAATAATTTCATTGGATGGATTCTCAGAAATTCATGATCTTCAATTAAAATTCTTCCTTTTATTGGTAAATTTGAAATAATCAAATTGAATCTTACTTTACTTGTTAGAATTACTGCAACAGTAATTTTAAAAATAAACAATGCTTGGGGAATAAAACATTAATCAAAACTTCATGAAATGATATACACCTAGCCTAATGTATAAAAAATATATCTATCTGACATAGTTGAACACTATCACAAGTAATTTAAAATACCAGAGATAAGTCAAAGAAGTTAGGATGTCTAGAATATTCTAACTAAACGACCTTATCATGACATTTTCTAAATTAGGTCATCTTGACTTACTATAATCTGTACAGCACTTAACCTGTTTTGATATTTCATGTACGCAAATGTTTGTTTTAGTCAACCTTGGTCAGATATTACATTTCAGTGGAAGATATATTTCAAGGCTGAATAGATTGTTGTTTAAAATGTGTATACCCATATTCAGAATATCAAAAACATGGGTTTTTATTCTAAAGGTGTCAAAAAATAAATTCTAATAAATTTTAATATGAAATATAAGAAAGATTAATTCCACAACTGGATAACATTTTAATATTATTTTGACTACAATATGACTATTGACAACAATATGAAAAAAATAAATTTAAAGATAATTTCTATGGGAAAAACTGGTCAGAACATGCTCAAAAATGGCAAATAGAGCATTCCCCAAAGAGATTATTTAAATGCCATTTTTTCATCATACTATTAAAGATCAAAAAAATTGAAATTAATTCCAGTTGTAACCAAGACTGCTCTTACCTTTTATGAAAAGAAATTTTAAAAAATATCTTTGGAAACCTTTAGTATCACTATCAAAGAACCATGGTTTTAATATCCTGACAGCTTGTATAACGTTTTCACAATAATTTGCTTTATATCAAAAGGTGTATATGTTGTAACAATAAAAATTGTGTGCCATAAAATGTTTACAGTATAGTTCGGGTGAAAGGCTGTTTGATATGTAGAGGTTTCACTTTATTTTTGATTCATGAACAAACTTCAGAGCGGTGTAAAGGTCTGATAATTGGAAAAGTAGTACATGTATATCAAAGGATGATAACCTAGATGGTCATATCATAGTCCTGTATAAACAATAACAATCTATTTTCATAAATAAAAAAAAGGTGTCAAGAGATTCAAACTGACCTGTAAGTGTAACACACATAAAAAAAGAAAGATTACAAGATCAAATAAATTTCCATGGCTGACTGCTGCATCACATATAGCATGCAATGTGTCACGTCAGACAAGAAGCCTTGTCATGATACGAAATTCAGGCAAAAATAATAAGAGAGTCCTTGACGACTTGAAACATGTATACTAGGCTTCAAACCGCATATCTTTTTTTTGTTGGACCTTTTCATTATTTTATATATATACACATGTATATATAATTATGTAAGTATTCAGAATATCAAAAAATTACCTGACTGTTGTTTGCAGTGTGGTTTCCAGGTCACAGTCAGCAAAGACTAATGCAGGATTTTTACCACCCATCTAAAAGATTCAACAAAAATAAAAACGAAATGTTGACAATGTATACATCAAAGGCATTTATGATCTATGATCAATTATATTTCAAAGGCCAAAAATACCAATTTGTTTTCAATAATCCAAAAACTTTGCAAGATTTTTGTTTATTGGGCAGGCAAATTATTCATATAGAGTTAATTTATTTTGAGACCTAATTCCTATATGAACCAAATCATGTAACGGGCAGAAAATCATTTTGTATAATTATATACAGATATTTAGCCTATGCAATTGCAAAATTAGCCAATATTACCCTACATATACAAATGGATTTATATTTCTAGGTTTCAAAAGTAGGTTATATTATACTCAAATCTACTTATGATTTATCTTTTTATGTAATCAAAAACATAAAAAAATGACCTTATCGGAAGATAAACAAGGCCATTCAATGCTCAAATGTTGAGTACATTTGTGGCTTTTTTTTATCTTTAATTAAACCATACAGAGTGCAAATGAAAAGCCAAAATTGCAATAACAATCATGTTACAAATATATCCTTTATATTAGCATGATTGGAGAGTTCAAAACAGATAATGAAGAGAATGGTCTGGATGTTATTACAATTTTTGACAAATGACATTGATTGTATCTATAAGTAGAGTTTACCAATTACATATAGAATTAATATACATATTGAATCAAAATAACCTCCCCCTTTAGCTAGATATTTAGTGCAATATTTCAGTATAAACGCCAGGGAATATTCTATTGATAGAAACAAATAACCTCTTTATTCATTTTTATTTTAATAGATTTAATACGGTTGGAAATTGATATTAAGTTTTCATATTTTTAGTTCTCTATTTCTTATATATAAAAAAGTGTATGTTTATAAGCCTGCAAAGTTTTTGATGGATTTTGCTGCCTAAATTTGACATCGAAGCAAAATAAAAAAATTAAAAAGACCCACCACACTCATACCAACCATTCAATTTCAGTTTCTTAAAATGATTTAAAAAGTACCCATGCACTTTGATATCCTAGATTATTCCCTTGCATTTACAAATCTTGTTTTATTTCATGTATATAAGGTACTACTCATCAATAATCACTGTCAAACCTGTGTGGTTAGGACTCCTAGTGAGTCTCTGTTAACATGCAATCAATATGAAAGACAGAAGCGTCCTTGTTGCACAGGTTCCCATAGAATTCCCTTTTCCCTTGTGTCATTTACTAACAGTGTTAGTACCCATGAATGGGTGGGTTAGGTCTTGCAGGATATAGGCTACTGCAAGAGACACTTAGGTGTCATTCTGATTCTGATTCTGAAGGAGGTAAAAAGTTCATCAAAAAGGGGCTTGATCCAGCAAAACCGGATCAAGCAAGATATGCAAAGATAATATAATTATATAGAGTGATACTTGTACTTATTTTAGGCTTGGTATCATGAACAATAACAAACAAATCTAATGCATACTTCCAAGTTGTTGCAAAAAAATATGATTTGCAAATAAATAAATAAATTGTAAAACTAAAAATTCAGACATTGCATTTCCTTGTTCTACTAATACTAGTTTAGTTTTATTAATTGGATAACAAAAATGAAAAAAAAAAGCTGATATGTAATTCAATATTCAACTGCCTTTAGTCTTTTTGAAAATTTCTTCAGAAGAAAATAAAAATAAAAATAGATGTATATGTTAGTCAAACCTATACAAGCCAAGTAAATGTTAGTCAGTCAATATTCTGCAATGAAGTTGTTTAGTGCTATGACAGTCATCACCCCCATGCAAGCAGAGCAGGGGTCAACATAAGGGTTTTCTTTGCACTGTCTCAGTTGGATCTGTAGTAAAATGTTCTACAAGCACGCCTTTAAAATCCACTGTCCCAGCCTATCTCCACTATGGACTTTTCTTCATACCTGGGACAGAAGGAGAAAAATCCACTGTCTTGAACGGACCCTTTAGGGTCAGAATCTAGGGGTCTGCCTTGATAATCTGGGCATGCACTTATGTTGACCCCTGCCGAGTAATAATTTCTTCAATCCTCCTGAATGTAAAATCAAAGCTGAAGCACCCAAGTCAGAAGCTAAGTGCTACCAGAGCTATTTAAACTTTTATTTCAAAAGTGATATTTTTAGAAAAAAATTCTTTTGGTATTTATTAATTTGGTAATATGACTTTATATAATGGCACAGGAAGTACAACATTTTTGGGGGAAATATTGCTATGCTCACCTCAAGGGATAATTTCTTGGTATAATTGACACTCATTTGACGGATTCTTTCTCCTGTTGCAGTACTGCCAGTAAAAGATATGAGAGGAACATCTGGATGTGCCACTAGATGCTTCCCAACACCCTCACCAGTCCCAAATACCATGTTAAGAACCCCATCTGGCAATCCTTCAAAAGAAACAAAAAAATATTTATAGATATAAATATCAATGTCACAAAATATGAAGCTTAACAAAACAAGTCCATTAAAATGTCCAATCATGAAAATATCAAATTAAGTATGGTCTTCAAGCTATAGGAAAAGGGGGATGGTGGAGGGAGGGGGTCATTTAAGCAGGGGTGCTCATTTTTAGAAGCACTAATAATAAAGTACAAATTTTATGACAAATGCCTGTGCATATTAAAAACAAACAGTAAGACCCTCACCCCTCTTAAAATAAATACAAACAATTCTGATTTCTATTAGTCATGGCCTTTTTTTGACTTGTTTTCATACTTGTCAAGTATTTTTAAGATACACACTAGAAAAATATATTTCTCAACATCTACACAAATTTTCATGGCAGGTTTTCCATCTAATTGATGTTGACACAACTCACTGGGATACACTACAATGCAATGACTTAGCAGAACAAAATATTAACAGCTTGGACACTGAAAGTGTAACTTCTAGACACTGTCTGAGAACTGTGTCTATGGGTTATAGACTTCAAACCACCCCTACATATAGAGAGTCAAATTCTCACTTAGGCTGAGTGTTGGTGATAGTCCATTGGGTGACCTAATCTCAGAGTACTATCATAATGTAGGTAGAAGTGAAACAGTGACTCAGCTCTTTTAGAGGTAAAATCGTTTGTCTGGGGGGGGGGGGGGGGGGATTAGTAAAAAAATTTTTTTTTACAGTTAAGTGTGACATGAATATTGTGGATTTAGGTTGATACTAGTTTTTGAATGTGAGATTGTAACTATGTAAATGTCTTAGAATAGTAATATGCAGACAATTCTGTGCAGTCATTGAGAACCAACAAAGAAATGAAATTTAGAAATTATCTTTAGAAAAAAAAAGATTCACAGCATCTTAATAATATTATACATTTTTTTTCTATTCACTTAAATGATATTGTTTCATTTAACCAAGTCAACCAAAATGGAAACACTACAAAGTTAGTCATCATTATATTTTTCAAAAAGGAAATCTACGGACTTCTGTATTTTTGAATAAGTTAAACAAATTAAGAAAGTGAAAAAAAAGTAAAAGCATCAGACCGATGCTTATTCACTCCGACTGGACAGGATGCTTGTCTATTGCAGGTTACTTTCCCAGCATTTTTCTGGTACCCATTTAATGTTTCCTAAGTGAAGAAGGGAAATTGGGACTTGGTATCTTTTCCAAGGACACAGGCATGGGGCAAAGTGGTGATCGAACCCTCAACATTTGATCTCTAGGCAAATATGCTTTGTCACTGAGCCACCATGCTCCCATAAAATGACTTGGCTATAAGGATACAATACATACCTGCTTCTTTTGTTAATTTACAAAGCATCCATGCTGTGACTGATGTCATCTCACTGGGCTTACAGACAATTGTATTCCCACAAGCGAGTGCGGGGCCTATTTTGAAAGTCAACAGGTAGATAGGCAAGTTCCATGGAGAAATGAGTCCAGCCACACCCACTGGCATTTGTGTGGAGTAGTTCAAAGTCCCTGCACTGTCTAACAAATGGGACCTGACAGATGGAATGGGAATAAATCAGATTATGGTAAAGGTATTGAGAAATATTTGTAGGAATGTATGAATGAATGAATGAATGAATGAATGAATGAATGAATGAATGAACGAATGAATGAATGAATAAATGAATGAATGAATGAATGAATAAATAAATCAATATAAAAATCAATTAATGAATGAATAAATCATGATTAAATTTGATTGTTTAAATGGTAAAATGAAGACGAAAGGAATAAAAATGAATAAATTAATGAGTAAATGAAGGACTGATTATACAAGCATAATCATGAAAAATATGTATTGCCTTCATTTATGTATACATATAGATGAAGGCAACACTAGTATGTAAATGAATGAATTAATAAAAGAATACCACTATAACTACATTAATATACCAATGCATTGATGTGAATTCATTTATGGAACAGTAAATGAATTAGTACACATGTTTCATGCAATGAATAGTCAATTCAACCGTACTTGTTTGTATGGTGTAGCATAGCTTGTGCAAAATGTCTAAAATTTAATGCAGCTCTTGGTATATCCATCATTCTAGCCAAAGATATAGGCTTCCCTTGATCCTGAGATTCTGCTCTGGCAAAATCTTCTAAATTTGCATCTATCAAGTCAGCAAGTTTGCAAAGGATCTTAGATCTTTCCTGCAAGGTCATGTTGGACCATCTATAAAAAAATTGCAAGAAATTGGTGAAATAAGAATAAAGTTACATTGTTAATTTTATCAAACCCTTTTCATGATTGACTTCATGATTTACTTTTTTTTTCTCAGAGGGACCTGCAAACATGATTATTAAGAAAATGGCTAAAATCACCCACCCTATACTTTATATTAGTTAAAAAACTGTCGGTCCCTCTGTCCCTCGTAAAATTCAATCCCTGCTTTTCATTTTGAAAAGAGAAATGGCAATTTTAGGTCCTAATATTAAAGCTATTAACATGCTCTAAAAGGTGATTTTGGGTGGTTTCTTTCAATCTTAAAATTGAAATTTTCCGTGCCAAAAGTGACTCAAAATATGTGGAGTTAAATAAATACACTGTAACACAATAAATTGATCAGTGACCAGTGGTGACCTTCTACCCTTTAACAATAGTCAACAGAAAAGTGACTCAAAATAGATTTTATCATGCAAATGATATGTGTTTACCACACATCACTGATTCTTATATCCAGGCTTTATCACTTTATATTGTACTTTTTTTTATAGTGATTCTAAAAATAAGCATCTCTGCCCGAGTACTAGTAATTACTAGTGTATATTTCTACCCATGTATTAGGTTGCCATTTGCCACAACAGGTATCTAGTGCATCATTTTACCAAGTTGCCCATTTGCCAGTCTTTTAAAGATTAAAAGCCAAAAATGTGTGATACCATAGCATTATTTATTTGCTTGAAAATGATCATTTGGTATATATGCCCTTGTATATAAAAAAAACACACAATTAAACCCTCACCCCCACCCCAAACGTATCAGAAAAAACATGTAACTGAAAATTAAGGAAACAGGGTTAGAGGGAAATCGACCTAATTCAAACTTACATTGGGAAAGCAGCTTTTGCGGCTTGTACAGCTTGCTCCACATCATCAGGTCCTGAATCTGGGACTTTAGCCCAAACATTTCCAGTAGACGGATCATAACTGTCTAAGAATCTTTCACTTTCGTGAAATTCTCCATTGATGAAGTTTTGAACAACTATTTCAACTCCCATGGCTTGTAAAAGTACTAAATGCAATATTTATATACTTTATATTGTATTTCTTCTTTTTTTTAATGTGTGTCTCCTTTGGGGTGACCGTATAGTGACTATGCTAGAAACTAGCTGAGGACAGCGTAAACGTTACTACCACGCGTCGTTAGTGAAGTTGAATACATACAGTATGACTATGAGATAAGGCCTGACAGTAAGGCCAAGGCAGGTGAATTCTGTGCAAGATTTTAGAATGGACATAGTTTCGAAACTAATCCATGGAAAAGTGGCTCTGTCGATAAATCTATATCTTTTAGTACATAATTCGTATTGTTTTTTCTTGAGTAAAGCTATCAATCTATCAATCTATCAATCAATGTAAGTAGAATATGATCATGATTATGTGCATGTATATTTATTTATGTTTAAAAAAAAACAAGGTACATGTTCCTGCAGATTTTAGATCACAATAATACCAAAATAAACATATTTTTTATTTTATTATTTCTAGCTTCATTTCAATATGACTCTGACTCTATGTAGTGAATTTTGGTTCAAATTCCCCATGTTAATTCTCCCTTTTAAAAAAGATCATTTTATTGAAATACCAAATCCAAACTTAATTTGAACAATTCGTTTTTTTGTGTGAATTTGACCAAGATATTCATTGGTAAGTACCTTTTTAAAGATTATGTTTTAAAATGTTATTTTGTTATTCATATCAAAATGCCATATTATTACAAGTAACAAGTGGAAATATGAAAATAAATCATTAATAAAAATTCTATGTAAAGGTAAAAGTAAAGGTTTACCCTCGGAAGAAATAACTGTTAAATGTTAGAAATTTATGTAAATAGTTATTTTTAAACAAAAACACGATGTTAAAGCAATAAATCATTGAAAAAAATTAAAATAAATTTTGAAAAAAAAATTTCACAGTGAAGCTTTTTTTTTAAAAAATGAGTTTTTTAATGATTAATAAAAAAGACTTATTTTGTTGTTTCAAATGAGAGCTGAAAATGTGAGTATTTTAGTGAGTTAACCAGAGAAATTTAGTTTATTTAAATTGGATAAAACATACAAAAGTTATAACAAAAAGCAATTAGACCCTCATGAGGCCTTAACACTTCATTCACATCTATGGAAAAATTATTATTTCAAAAAGCTACACATATTTATTCTGCGGCCTAGACACACTGACATAGCACTGACTCAGCGTTATTGCACGGTAGTTCTAAGAAAATACAAAGCTGGCATTAGAACAAACAGATGCCTGGGACTGAAATGTGTCGCGTAATCAGGGCCACTGAGATGTATCTCTTTTGGATAATCATAGCTGGTGTTTTTTTAATGTTGCCTTGATGATAATACAATGAGTTTGTATCTAATACTATACTGTTCAAACAATTTGAACCGGTGTAAGAGATTTATTTTACCCCCCATTTCAAATTACCCCCCGGTAAATTGAAATCGAACTCAATTTACCCCC
>JAVSBT010240085.1:1286-12863 GCA_033118115.1 Pharyngocirrus eroticus | reverse complement strand
ATCAATCAACCAATCAATCAACCAATCAATCAACCAATCAATCAACCAATCAATCAACCAATCAATCAACCAATCAACAAGCAAGCATTAAAAAAACAGACACAGAGGAACCAATGACTGAAAAGATTTTGTGAAAAGAGGGCTTTTATTCATTACTCTAATATGTCATTCAAAACCCTGGTTAGAGGGGGGGGGGGGTTCTATTCTATTCTATTCTATTCTATTCTATTCAATTTTCTGTGTCAAGAAGGAAAAGTCAAACAATTATTATGGCAGGGAATCATATTCTGATCAACCTTCTGATCTCAAGAGGAGTGTTGTATGACTGAACTAACAATCTCTTCATTTCATTTGTAGATTTTAAAAGACTACCCCCTCTCCTCCATTACATGCAAGATTTATTACACTGTTAGAAAAACTAGTGTTGCTAGTGATATTTAGCTTTTTTTCTTCTAATTTTATAATGTCTTACTTCTAATCTAATCAATAGAAGTGCTTATTTCATATCATCATTTGACTTGAAAATTCACAGAAGATGTTATTACATATATTTATTTATCTTTTTTTTCATTTGCAGCATATTTGACCAGAGTGGAACTGTTCTCCCAAAGAGTCCTAGCTGGGGGGTGGGGGGGGTGGATTCTCTTTTTTCCCCCATTATATTGTTATTATTGAATAGAGAATGAGACTGAGAGACAGATAACAACATTGTTTATAGCCATTGCTACCTGTGTTCTTTTACATGCCATGGGGATAGAATCCGTGACACAGGTCTATATTTTTACATCCTTTCTGCTAGATAGGCTGATAGGGAAACAAGCCAGACATTTCTGATAAACACAGCAGAGATGAAATCATCTTACCAGTTTTTACCAGTTTTTTACTTTTTCATGAGTTTTGATGATTTCAAGACACCAAATAGCAAAAATCAACATAAACACTTTGTCATAATATTTTATCAGATTCTATGCCAAGTATTGGTGCAGTAGCCACGTCCACATTAAGTGTGTGAGGGTGTGTGTAAGCTTGCATCATTGGTTATTAGTGTATCACATAACTATTAGTGTACCATAAGCAAACAATAATAGGCTCTAGGGACTAGAAATTTACCAATTGAGAAACTCACCGCAAACATAAATAACACAAAAAGGTATTAAGTCGTATTCATTGTTGAACTTATGCCATGAGATTATGATATGCAATGAATCAACATAAACAAACAAAATAAACCTTGACACAGGCCTTGAAATGTTGGGACTAATGCTCTCATAATTTTCAACTTACTGCATGGTGATATGAACTGCACCAAGAGGATGAAACTTAAAATGATTCTAGATTTCAAGGCTTGTTGACATATTTGTGAACATCTTGATTTTTTATTACAGTATTTAATTCAGAGCCATTATTAGATACGTTTACATACTAATACTTAACAGGGAACTTTTGTTCCTGACTTTTCAGTCTGTAGACAACTAAAACATGAGTAACTTATGTTTATTTTTCAATAATTTCGTACCAAAATACATGCTCATAAACAATGAGTTTATGAGCATAATAATTGGAGTTTATTAGCATGTATTATGGCAATAAATCATAGCAAAATAAATCCAGGTTATTTATATTTATGCTTTAGTTGTCTATACAGACTGAAAATATCAGGAGCGAAAAGTTCCATTTTGTTACAAATTAATCAATTTTTTAAATTATTTAAATATTAAGATAGAATACACTTATCATATCCTCAGAATACATTGAGTTCCTTGAAACTACTTTAATTCATCACAGATGGGTTTGTTTTGCTACAGGTGTCTAATAACCAGTGCAATTCTATACCATTTCATAACACAACAACAAGAACATCTCATGTCTTCTATCCAGGTCAATATTAGAAAACACATACCATCAGTAAAGTGTTTTATCTTCTTGTGTTTTAGTGATTTTATCCCGCGTCACTCTAGCGTGAACTTTTTTCTTCACAAAACTGGCAAAACAAACCAAAGAATTCTTTTATGACGTGTGTAGCGTTATTGCATAAGATTTATAAATCCATGCATGTTCATTTAGCATCTCTTTTGCTAAGCATGATCTAGTCTATTTCAAAACAAAATCCAAGTGCTGATGGCCATACGCTTTGCACATGATGAACACCTGGATTAACAAAGAGTCCCTAGAAATGATTCATTTGGCACCAACCGTGGGAAAGTGTTCTCCTGGAACTTTAAGGATCGTATGTAACCGTTAGAATGCAGAGAATATGTTGAGGGTCAAAGGTTAGCTATCATAGAGCAAAGTGGATGACAGGTGGTCTTTATAAAACACCTAGAAGTTTACAACCAGGTTACAGTGACTTGTTTATTACTACTCATGTTCTTCCTAGAAGTACACAAATGGATAGTTTGATACTGATGCTTCATTTTATCTCATTTACTTAATAATCTGCATCAAATATTATGTATATCTTTTTGTCATTCCAAGCAGTCCTTTCATCATATCCCACACATTGTTATTTTTTCCCCACCACCTTTCCATGCAAACATATTCTTCCTAGAAGTATCCTTAGGTATGGCAATTTGTCCTTCTATATAAACCCACACCCCTTGCAGGGTTTCAAATAGAAGAATATCAGAAAATTAAAACTTGAAATTATCAAATATCATCTCAAATATTTTAGTGAAAATAAGGACTTGTCTTAAAATTCTGCTGACTAATATGAGTGAGACTTTATTTATAATGGTTTGGTACTGATTATAAAGCAATAAAACTTGTTGACAAGTTGACAACCATCAGTTTAAATTTGGATACACTTATTACAGTAATTTCAATGTATTTTTTTTTTCAATAACAATCACACAAGGGGATGAAATAGACAGATATTCCAGAGTCATTATATCCATTCATCCATTCATCCAAAATTTTACAGCTCAGGCTCTCAAGGTCATGCCTTATTATGACTCTGATTGTATCCAATAACTAAAGGAATAAAACTCAAAACAAAGGGTACTGAAGTCAAAACAAAAGTCTCCACACACTTGACTCTACATCATGACTTGATCAGATGCAGTTTGTTGCTGGATTTTATCACTTGAATCTTAAAACCCTAGATTTACAATTCCAAAAGGTCTAAAAACAGTAGGAATATACTTGTACTCAAAAGCCTGAAGTGCAAACAGCCTTCCAAACTAAAAAAAAAGGAAGAGAACAAACAGACAAGAGAGATGTAATCTGAGAGGATAACACTGCTACAAGACAAAATAAAAATCCTAATGAGAAGTAAGTACTTCAAGATTCTTTGTCTTATTGGAAAAAAGGACTTGTGTTGCTCACCAGATGTCTCTCAGGGCTTGAAACGAAACACAAGCTTTATATGTCTTTGGATTATATTATCACTTGAATAACTTTGACAAGTTGCCAAACTCGTGAATGTGCATTGCTAATTTGCTATTTTTAACCCAATAACCATAAAAACACCATCTAAGTTGTTGTAACATCAATACAAATGAAATATTATCTAAATTTAGTTTTGATCACATAGCATACATTTTTGTGTTTCAACTTTTAAGAAATAAATCAAGTTTGTCAAGTTTACTTTATGAGTTGATGTTTTCTCAAATGTTAATTGATTCCTATTTCTGGAATGAAAGATATTTCCTATCTTAGACAGTGGATCTAGTGTACAAATAAACAAGGATTATCAATTCCAGAATGTTCTAGACATACTAGTTACAGGATTATCTAGATGCCACAAGACACTCCAATGAAAAATATGTTGTGAGCAAACATTAAACATATTAGCAAACAGATATGACTCAGAGGATCCTTATTTTATATGTATATGAACAATTGTTTATTTTCCTAAAAAATCATAGTATTTTATTTTTTGAGTAAAAAAGTACTTGAATTCCATCCTGTCGTGGAGATTTCTATGAATTCTGTCACCTCTAACATTACATTTCTATCTAAATCCTATTAACTGTATGACATACTTGCTTTTCAATAGTCTGAAGGATATGAAAGAAAGCCACCTTATTTGTAAACAATTGATCTGTTTTGAAATATTTTGAAAGCATGTTTTAATATGCAAATTAAAAATATGAAGGAAAAAACAAATTCTTTCATATACATTCACCTTTAACACATATTTCCATAATATCATACTTGTGTTATTAGAGAATCCTTCATAAGTTTATTTTTTCTAGTGATGTTTTGATTTCATTTTAGCCAAGGGTAAATAAAAAATATGATTACATTCTTGTGTTTTGTGATCAATCGATGGCCATCAATAAAACAACAAAAATATTTAAATAAAAAGAAAGCCTTTACAATTTTACACATTCCTAAACATCAAAAAAATAAAAAGAAGGATATGACTTGTAAACAATGTACTCTAAAAAAGACGGTTCCAAGATATCCTTATTTTATTGATGCATGATATTTGTTCTTTAATAGGTAATATTGTTGTTATTGGCATTGTCATAATCACATGCAAGACAAGTACTATGGACAACATGTATATGCATTTAGAAGCAATAAAGCTACTCCGAATAGTTTAATTTTTGAATTTATTTGCAAATTTCCGTTGTATCAATGCCTGAAGATGTTGTAACTTATAGTCACCAATGAACAGATAGTCAGAGTAACATTTTTGCTTGTTATTGTCAAATTGTCAGCTAGTACTAGAATTATATGCATTTAGCCATAAACTTGTCATCAAATTGATAGATCATCTCTTTATGTTCATTTCAATAGGATACACCTAGTACCTGCTTCAAAGACCCTTACTTGGACCTTAAACAGACTCAATATAATGTTCATCCAAGAAATGTTGCTTTAGAATTTTGAAAGGAGATCTATTTTTCACTGTAAAAGAAAAGCCTTCTTTATTTCTATACCAGAAATCCTTATTGTGTATGATAGATGAGTCTATGATCTCTCACAACTATCTATAGTATCAGATAACCACAAACACAATGACACACAATAAGGAATGAGCAGCAGCTGGTCTCACACTCATTCTAAGTCTTTTTTTCTCATTTTTTTGTGCATATACCTTGATTTTCTTCACTTTTTTTTAACTTTCAAATTTTACAATAAATGATGCTGACTTCATCATTTTGTTGGGCAGGGGGGGGGGGGGGCAGGAAATGAACATGTTCGGACTTGTTGAATTAACTGGACACTTTCTTTCTTTTCAAAAAATATAACTTATCTAAATTATCCCTTTCCTCCAGAAACAAATAAAACAACCTCACGCTGTTAAAGAAAGTGAAAGTCTTTCCAGTCGATTTGATCTGCTCCTGTAGCATGTAATCTGATTACACCTTCAGGGAGAGATGTTTTAAATCTGGACTAACTACCTGTCATTAAATATGTAACATAGCAAGCAGATACCACTCATTGTTCACTCAATCCTTTATCAATTACATATGCTTTTCTTTTCACATCTCTATCCATCTTTTTATAAGTTAATTGATGATGTCAGCAGGGCTGTAGACAAGTGTTTCCTGTTACAGGTCCCACCAGGTAAGCTATGATTAGATCAATCAAAGCTATCATTAAGGAAGGTGTCTATCGAAAGTAAACCAATTCTTGTTATGTAATCAGGGTTAGACAATAATTGAGATGGCCCCAAGGTCAGATTGCCATTTCAAATGATTTGAATAAAGGAATGATACATTGTAACCAGACTCCTTTCATTTTTTTCTCAAGAATTTTGTTTTCTTCAAAATAACCCTTAAAACAAACAGAAGTTATCCAGCATTGGGATTTATGATTGCACATGTAAATTTAAAATTAAAAAGAAGAAAACCATGGAAAATGAACTAAATTTTAGTTATACAAATGTAAATATTTGAATTATGTTCTATACCCTCCCTTTTGTCATCATTATTCAGTCACCCCAACATGGGCTTGTGTTAGTTTTGTTAAATGCTTACCTGACCATTTTGACGATGTACCAGCTAGTGGCAATCTCTTCATAGTCTCATTATCAATAATAATCTTTCAGATAGATGTGTATCTTTTACATACTGTTTTAGTATGCCTCATCTAAACTTAGTCTCTATTGATACGCAAAAACTAAACCAAATCTTCAGAAACAGTTATCCTGTTGAAGTTCATTGTCCTTATCAAAAATGATAAAACCTGCTTTTCATGCTTCTGTAAAAATATCAAAGGTAAAAAAGAAACATATTCTATGTGCATACTATAAATTGTCCTATTGGAAATTACATAGTATGCATGTAAAATATGATTCTTTTTATTTTGATTATGAAAACCAAAATATAATACAAAAAGCAATAATTGTGCTACTAATATGTCAAAAATGGATTCTCTAAATGTGAGACATGTTCAAACCAGTCTTGTGTAAAATCACCTGTAATGGTGGTTATTATGCTCTTAATCTTACCCAATAAAACTTTGGTTTCTGAATCATGGAGTCCAGATAAAGAATTATTTTAGGGCCATGATGAAACAGTTGTTTTGGTGGTTTTTTGTTAGTGATCTTTTTATTGATTAATAAAAGTATTGCTTCACTTTTCTAGGCAACGGAACTAAAACGTTTGGTGTTATGATGAAATCCCTTTGTAGGCTTGATGATTTCTAATGATCTCATGGAGGGTGTGTGTCTTTGTTTTTTTTTTGATCATTTTGATCCAAATCATTGCATCAGCAAATAACTAATAATTATTCATCATAGAAGGAGACAAAATAAATTGATAGGAAAAGAGTTAGTTCAAATTTCTAGCATTTTACATAGTATGCATGTAAACAACTTGTGAACTAGTGGGTGATGTGATAAAGAAGTAATAAAATTAGCATGCTAGGATTGTTATAGAGGGCAGCACAGACCAGAGCAATGTTATAAAACTTAGAAATATTTTTACAAATAAAAACTTTTTTGAGTTGGTAATGTACTGATTTCAATATATCATATTGGTTGAACCTTTTATATTGTTTCACATTATAAATTAAATTAATTTTGATATACATGGTTTAGCACAGAGAAGCTAGCTTCCTTTCATTCAGTTTTACACATACATGTATATCTCTATATTATTTCTTCACCTCCACATGCTGTGTGTATTAATGTTGATTTGGGGGTTAGACATTTTTGAAAAACTGAAAGGGGTGAAGATATTCACACGCATTTTTGTTTGGCTGTGATAGATATTATTTATTCCAAACCTAGGTTAGGAATTCTAAAATAAAAAACCCAATTCCAATTGAAAATAGACATTGGCTTGGGAATGGCCTTCATGAAATTCTGACAGCATGTTCAAATCTTGTCATATATAGCATGCCAAATTTCAGAAATGAAGACACTTAAAAATGGACAAGTGCTCAAAAATTCATGTAAAAAAGGCCAGATCAAACAAATTGTCCAGTGACTTGTTCTGGCACTTTGCAAGGAAAAATGGGTCCTCAAGGTAGTGTTTCAACGGCACAACATACATTTTTTAATTAAGTATAATGAAGGTTCCTTGCATTTTCATGAGGACTTTGTTTCCTTCTTTTAAAACACATTTGTGAACTAATCACTTTCAATCTGAATTAAGGAAATATCCGCATTAAGACATCATTCAACAAAAAAACAGGACTAATCTTTTGCATAATTAATGGACATTTAGGTTTATTACATAATTGTATCCATTACAGAAGTTATATACACAAAGAGATTTTACAAAAGCGCCCCAAGGAGGCTTTAATTTTTTACATAAAAATAAATAAAAAATCTCTTGTCTTCCATCCTGTCATCTGATTGAGTCGCCCAATAGTTTATGGGTCTGTTGCCATAGAGGACTGTCTAGACAGCAGCAATTACCATCGTTTTCCCAGAGTACGCTTAAGAAACGTTTTACCTGGTGACTCATGGCATGACATCATACACTGATGACCTAAGTATTTTTTAGATGTTTTTACATAATTGCTTCCAGATTAAAATAATATATATTATCAATTGGATAATTTTTGTGGGGTTTGAGTCAATTTGCAATCCTTTTGATATACCATAAGCTTTTTTAAAGTTATTCCAAGTTAAGTGGTTGGTCAATGGATTTTCTTTTGATTGATTTTGTTGCCTAAATTTGGAATAAAAGCAAAATTTGAAAAAAAGATTGACTGCACAAAACAATGGCTTGGTCACATCCATTGACCAACTTATCATTTTGAATTCTTTGATACATGTGTAAACTTATGTGTATATACGTTTGTGAATGCAACCCCAAAGTTTTTACTTGATACATGTACATTTACAAAATATTAACAAATACAATGATCTTTTAATATTTAGAATATTAAGATATATACCAGAGACTTTTTGGTTCACTATTGGTTTTTAAAACATATACAATTTAATAATAAACAAGACTCCAACTTTAGCTCAGAATTTTGCAAATTACAGTCACCAAGACAGTGCACTTACTTTAAAGCGTTTTTGTTTAATGTGATGTCTTAAAATTTGACAAAATGTTTAATTTCTTTCAACTAAAATTATGGTGGTTATACCATGAACATTGAAATAAAAAAAACCTTAGGAAATGACACTCAACGAAAGTCCCTTCCTTTAGAAATACTGACAATGACTAATAAATTGTACAAGATCTGTCCTACTGCAGCTGCAAAGTTCATCCAGGGAATGGAGAATGAAATGGGGGGGGGGGGGGGGGGCTTTGGGTTGGAGATTTTATCACTGCTGCATTAGAGAGAAAATACTTAAAGTACTGGAGGTTTGGAGGAACAAGTACTGTTTACAAAGAAGTTTTGGTCAAACAAATGAACACCCATGTATGAAAAATCTTGAATACATTATGTTTACATATACCATAAAATATTGCATTATTTCACATGAACTTTGTTATTATCCCATACACAGCCATCACACTTCATTAATCAGAGGACCAAAGTTCACTTGCTCAGTCCTTTGTCTACTGTTGCTTAGTTACATGTGTATTATTCATGTTTTACATACTATCTTTGGCAGTCAGGCAAAGATGAATGGATATCTTTTTTTTTGTTTTGGATGCTGATGTCAGCATTTGACTTTTCTATGTGACTTAATCCCCCACTACTGCCATCTAGTACTAAGTTTATATTTCACAAATATGATTTCAATCCCTTAAGTGACATATCTTTAAATAAAATTGAATTCTCACATAGACTTAAAATTTTACCCTGTTTTTTTTAAATGTTCAGTAAAGTTGTATGTTAGCATCAGTTGATCCATCCCTCCATGTTGGATTGTCTACGATGTTTGCTCTACACATGGGACACGTCTTGTCCCTATCAAACCACATGGAAACACAGTCTTCACAAAATATATGCTGGAAAAAAAAGGAAAAGAATAAATGCCTAGCCTAGCATACAAAACAACCTTTGCACTGTAAACACTTGAATCTGTCTGAGTTAGTTCTTAGTGTATTTTATCTCTCCTTTTTTTCATTGTTTTCATAAATTGATAAATGGAATTTAGTGCCTTTTAAAAAAACATCCATATACAGACTCATTGTATTTTTAACTAGTTTGAGAAATACATACTTTTGAAAATGCAAAACTGAAATTAGATACAACACTAATCAACGTCGCTTTTTTCCAAGCATAAATACAAGAGACAGTTACTGTTTTTTATCCTTAAGCCTGTGTAAAAAAAAAACACCAAAACAATAGAATTATTTTGTTGACTTACACCACATGATAATTTGACAGGATCAGTGAAGTCATCTTGACAGATAGCACAACTTGATAATTCATCTAATTCTTTTTTAGACGGACATATGCCATAACTCTGAAAGCAGAAAAAAAAGAAACACTTTTTTATTTCTATGAAAAAACTCTATGTGTGACATATCATATCTCTACTCATAGAAATCAAAACCAGCTCTAGTCTTCATTTGTTCAATTTACTTACCACATCAACTTTGAATTTTAGGAATGCTTTTCTAAGATCATTTGCTTTTTGCAAAACATGCTGAACCTAAAACATAAAGGTGAAAAGCCAGGTTATAAACATGTCATGATTTGGGTACAAGTGTATACATAACAATGGAATAACATTGCATCTTTAAACTATCCTTTTTGTCCTTTTCATTATATTTGAAGATTTGAAGGTAAGGAGACTGGATCTTTTGAATCACTACCAAATATATCCTTACATACTGCATACATTTAAATTGAAGGTAACTTGTTCAAAACAATGAAACAAAAATCATCAAAAGTGTCAAAAATTTTGACAAAGAATGTCCAAATGTAACTCACCTTACAAATAAAAAATATCACAAGTAAAAGAACACTAAAAAATCTCCCTCCATTTGTATCATCTTGTAAGAAATAAATCCAAGGGGTTATTGGTAGTAGGCATCTATAGAATTGGGAAAAATATTCCAACAGCATGTAATATTTACCCTGAAATAAAATCAAAATTTGTTACAACTTTGGTAGATACTAGAGAAGACAGTAAATTGATAAATGACAAATTTTTTTATTTCATCAAAAATACTTTAAGAAATATTTACCTTCTTTTTATAAGCTAGTACTTGGTGTGGAAAACTTGCAACAGTTGCTTTCAAAACAATAGTCATCATTTTGACATTAAAGTCGTTCATTCCTATGACCCAAACTAAGTTCCACACATCAATTGGACCTACTTCTGGCAAGACAAAGTACAACCTAACAAACAAAAGGGAGAAATCATGGAAAATCACACACAAAACTTCTTTGCCTTCACCACAAAAGGATTTTAATTAAACATTATAGTGTATTTTGGAACTAATTTGGTAATTCATTCATTCTTTCACTGACTAAAGGAAACTTTATTCATTAGCAATACAGTGGTATTATGAGAACCTAAAAACCCACCCACCCCTCTAAATAAAATCAAATCACTGTGGTTATAACAACAAAAAATGAAAGGAAACCAGAACTCACCCTTGGTATAATTTTTGTTCTTCAAAAATATAGTATACGAAAGCTATATTCACCGACAGAAAAAGAATAATCCAGCCCTTTGTCTTCAGATTCTTCAAACAGTTTTTGTCCTCCTGGAGCAGAAAACAATAATTAGGATACATTGGAGGACAACAAAGTTTTAACTTTTTGCTTTAAATTGTTACACATTTTTCAATTTCTTCTATTCTGAATGATGGGATTTCAACTTACTCTTCTGTGAGCAATTTTCTGCATTTTACTATTGGCATGATAGAAAGTGGCCAACAATCCACCTAAAACAAGGATACCTAAAGGAAAAGATGAGAAAGAATGAACATTTTTGAAAACCTTTCAATATATATGTGATGTATAGCACCATATTAATCGAGTAATCTCTTGTTAGATATGTTTTTGTTTGTTAGATGTATTATAATCAATGACTTTCATACAGTTACAAAAAAAGATGTATAGAAAAGGTCCCTGAGAAATTACATGGAAAGGGTGAAAGAGCAGTTTAGTATTGGATCATCACAATTATTAGTGTGCAAACTACTGGGGGGTCCAGACCTCTTTATTCCAATACAATGTATTTAGAACCCTCTGATTTTTTAAAATTCTTGCCATTTTTTCAATAGAAATGCTTTGAGGTTCTCTTAA